>JAMALN010000363.1:0-39709 GCA_023630115.1 Cutaneotrichosporon sp. PK4640 | reverse complement strand
GGTCAACGTCCAGGGCTCGCGCGTGGCCCGCTCGTCGGCATCTATGCAGATGCCTCCTCGTCGAGCTGGCCAAAGGCCTTGTCGAGCTTCATCTTCGGCGTGACACGGGGCTCGCCGTAGACGTCGACCTTTTGCAGGAGAGCATCAATCTCCTCCTGGCTAAGCGAGATACTGCGCATAAGGATCGCGATAGACTTGTAGGCCTGGGGGAAGTCGATCGCGTCGTCGTCAAGAGTGACCATGCGCTCTGCAATGCTGTAAAGTTAGCACAACGTCTTTCGTGAAGAAACTCACCCCTTCTTCAGGTCATCGGCAGACACAGCCTCCGCCTTGAGCGCCGCAGCCCAGCCCTTGGCCACGACCTCGGCGTCGCGGAGCTTGGCGATACGGAACACATCCTCGGCAAGCTTCTCCGAGAGGAGGTGCTGGTGCTCTGATGGCAGGGCGCGGTAGTACTCGACGATGTCGTCGACGCTGCGGGTACCACCGGTGTCCTTCTCGCCCCAGAGCTCCTTGAGGTCGGTGGCGATCTTGGTCTTGGCATCCTCCTCGCTCATCGCCGGCTTGGCGTCGCCAGCCTCGGCCTCGGCCTCATCCTCCTCGCCGCTCTGCTCGGCCTCGCCCTCGCTGTCGCCCTCGCCCTCGCCGGGGATGGGCTTTGTCCTAGGCTTCAGGTTCAGCTTCTTGCGCTGTGGCGCAGGCTCGGCAGGCTCGGCGGCGGCAGAGTCCGCCTCGTTGAGCATGGCAAACATGTTGGCCGACGAGTTCTGGCGAGAAATGGGAGGGGTGCCGCCAGCGCCACCCTTCTTGCCGCGAGCGAAGACGCTCGCAGGCCCGAAGGATGGGCCGCTGGAGAGGTTGCTGCTCACGCCACGGCCAATGTTGGAGAAGTCGGTGGGGCGCTGCAGAGGGCGCGAGCCAGTCGAAACCGACTGCCACTCGCCGGGCTGGGGACCCTCGCGACGGCTGTGGCCCGACCGCGAGCCGCCACGCGAGATGGTCTCGCGCACCTGCTGAGCAGCCTGGGCCTTCTCAGCATTCTCGCGAGCGGCCTGCTGGTGGATCTGGGCAATGGTGGTGGGGACAACCTCTTTGCGGGAGCGCCACTTGTTCCTGCGCAGGTCGACCACGTCCTGGCGTCAGCGGAGTCTAAGGGCGCTGTGATACTCACCATGATCATGAAGCGGATACGCGAGGTGACCGAGTCAAGCTTGGTGAGAGCCTCAAGGCGCTCAAACACGACGTCCATCGAGGACGACGCCGCGGCCTCGAACTGCTTGCCGACGGTGGTGAGAAGCTTGCAGGTGGACTCGAGGTCCTCCTCGTCGGGGTTCTCCACGTTGCTGAGAAGACGGACCAAGCATTCCCTAATAACACCCTTCGAGAGCATGTCGAGCTTGTACAGCTCACCGATGAGCTGGACAAGACCAAGACCGCGACGCTTGGCCTTCTGGAGCGCGTAGTACTCGTCGCTCATCATGGGGGCCTCGCTGTTGCCGTCCTCCTTGGTCTCCTCGGCCTTGGCAAGACGCTCCTTGTCCTCGTCGCTCTTGGCAACAGCAGCGAGAGCGGCCTCCTCACGGGCCTTCCAGCCAGACTCGAAGTCGGACTGGCAACGGCCAAGCAGGTACTTGCGGAAGAGGCTACCGCCAGTGTACGCCTTGCCGTCGATGACCTCGGTGACAGAAGGGTCGAGCTTGTCGAGAAGCTTGCGGCACAGCTTGGCGTACATGGCCGACCAGTGAGCCTCGTCGGTCGACTTCTCGAAGACAAGCTTGATAACAAGCTTGAGGGTCATGCCATCGGTCTCCTCGCGCGACTTGTTCGCCCACTCGAGGATCTGCTCCGAAATAGAGTCGAACTTCTCCTCAGTGAGCTTGTTGAGCAGGGCCTTGACCTTGCGCTCGATGAAGACAGGAGACTTCTCGTCGGAGCCGGCCGAGCGAGCGTTGACCCAAGCGTTCGCCGAGACGACAAGAGGAGTGACGTCGGGGTCGTTGGCGGAGTGACGCGAGTCCTGGGCAGCACGTGGACGACCACGGCCGCTCTCGCGGGGGCGACCACGGTTCGAACCCGAGTGACCCATGGGGATACCGTGCATGGGAGGGAGGTTGTTGCCCTGGCTCGAAGTACGGCCCATGCGGTTCCCGGTCTGCAGAGAGCGAATGTAGCGCTCCTCGCTGGACGAGCCGCGGATGTTGCCAGAGCCGAACGATGTGCTGAACGCGCCCATGGCAGGGTTGCGTCCACCCATGAGACCCATGCCGCCGCTCATCGAACGGTTAGGGCCATTCGAGGGGCGCGGAGGCCGGCGCGTGCCAAAGCCGCTCCCAGAGTCAGCCTCAAGGCCAATCTCTTCAAGAGGGGGAAGCGAGTCAGGCTTGTCCTTGCAGATCTTCTGGAACTGCATGAGGAAGTCACGCTCGTAGCGGAACTTGCCGGGCTCGCCGTTCACGTTGAGCTCGGCGCTCTGCGGCTTGACAGTGGTGGGGTAGGCGACCGCAGCGAGGTCGTCGATAGCCTTAGCCTTGGAAAGGGCAGAGGGACCCGAGGTTGAGGCCTTCGCGTTAGGGGCAGGCGACTTGGCCTCCAGCGACGGGGTCGGACGGCGCGGGGCTGCGCCACCGATGGTAGTCACAGGCTTGGCGGGCAGGCCAGCGGCGGCAAGGGCCGGGGACGCCAGAGGCGAGGGCGCAGCCGACTGGGTGGTCGGAGTAAGGAGGGAGCGGCGCAGCTCGTCAGCCTTGTCAGCGGCAGGAGTGGCGGCGGCGGGCTCCTCGGGCGTGATGTCGGACTTGGGGGTCTCGGGGCGCTCCTCCTTGGCCTCAGGGGCGGGCTGCTCGGCCTCCTGCTTCGGGGTGGCCTCAGTCTCCTGCTTTGCCTTCGCGGCCTCGGCCTCGGCCTCCTCCTTGGCCTTAACCTCGACAGCCTCCTTGGCTTCGGCAGCCTCCTTGGCCTCGGCAGCCACCTTGGCCTCAGCAGTCACCTTGGCCTGGGCCTCCTCATCAGCCTTGGTCTTGGCGTCGGCCTCAGCCTTCGCCTTCGACTCGGCCTCCTCCTTGGCGCGGCGCTCCTGGCGCTCCTTGCGCTCAGCCTCCTCGCGTTTCTCCTGCTCCTTCATCTTGGTGATGCGGGCCTCCTCCTCGAGACGGTGGCGCTTCTGCTCCTCCGACTCCAGACGGACGACAACGGGGAGGCCAGGCACCTTCTTCTGAGGCTTGGGCGGCTCCTCCGCACTCTGCTCGGGAGTGGCGATGCCGCTGGTAGACGACGGGGTAGGGCCCTTGGCCGCGGCAGCCTCCTCAGCGAGGTTGACCGACGTGCCATCAGGACGCGAGATCTTGATGGTCGACTTGGCGCGGGGAGTGAAGGCAGCAGCGCCGGCCGAGAGACCGGCCGAAGCCTGAGCGCTGGCCGAGTTCGGAGTCGAGGGCGTGAACGGAGTCGCAGGCTGTAGGGGGCGGGAAGGAGTAGAGGGCATGGGCGAGCCAGACTGGTGACCGCCGCCAAGGCTCTGGGGACGGCTGGGAGGGGTAGGAAGGGGGCTGCCGCCACCGCTAGGAGGCAGCGTAGCGCTGGGAGGCACAGGCGAGCCAAGCTGAGCCTGCTGCTGGCGGGGAGAGAGAGGCATGTTGGGCGCATGCTGGGGGGCACCCTGCCACCCGTAGCCTTCGCCACCGCCGTACGGGTTGTACTGCGATGAGTCACCCGCACCCCACGGGCGACTTACGTAGTAGCCAGGCTGGCCGTACATCATGTACCCCGGAGCTCCAGGGGGCATGTACGGGACCTGACCCATGGGAGGACGACCCATCATGGGGCCGTTGGGGCGGACAGCCGGGTTACCAGCCATCTGAGGCTGCGACGGGCGGTAGCCGGGCTGCCCGACTTGCTGGGGAGGGAACTGGGGCTGGGGAGCGCCGCCCATAACAGGCGAGCGCTGGCCGCCACCGGGCATACCAGGCATTGGGCGGAGATGGGGCTGGGCCGGCATGCCGGGCATCTGCTGGTAGGGCGGCATGCCGTTGGCGCCCGGGAACGAGCCGCCCGACTGACGGCGGTCCTGGGGGCCGCCAGCAGGCACCTGCGAGGGCGACATGGGCGTGCCGGGGGTGGAGCCGTGCTGAGGCTTGCCGACAAAGAACGAGTGGATGTTGTGAGGGTCCAGCTGCTTCTTCTGGGTCGGGGTGGCGGGGTTTGCGCCACCGCTCGTGCGGCGGGGAGGGCGGATCATGTCCGCGCCGGCCGCATTCGTCTCGGCGTCGAGGGAGCCAAACGACTTGACGGCGTCGGCCAGGTGAGCCCCGGTGGTGGATGGCGCGGCAGGCGACGACGAAAGGAGGGGGTTGGGCGAGTCGACGGTGCCAAACGCGAGGTTGCCTGGCGAGTCAGTGGCTGGAGCGGTGCGAAAATGGGTCGGGTCGGACTTACCACGAGGCACTACATCGCCGTTGCCACCAACTCCAACCAAGAGGCTGCCCTTCCTCGAGTTGCCACCGCCTATCGCGACGGGAGTGGAGCCGGTGGGCTCATTTGCGCTCGCTCCGTTGGGCGGCGGAGGAGGGGTGGATGCAGTAGAATTCACGTTGGACGAAGGGTTGGACACCGCGGCAGGGGGACCGCGGGACCAGGCAGACGCGTTGGGAGCGGGGGACTGGGCGGAGGGCTTGCTTGGGGTCGAGGCTTTGCTCATTTGCGTGCGTGGTCTCGTGAACAGACAAGTTCGTGGGTGGCGTTTGAAGGAGGAGGAGAGGCGATGGGAAAGTGTCGTGCGAGGTGATGTGACAAAGCGGCGCTCGTGGAAAGAGAGCGTCTAAATGACCTGGGAACGACGACAACAATGCTTGGGAGTTGAAGGCTCGAACGACTGGAGGGAAGTCGAACCAACAATGTTTGGTAGATGTAGATGTCTACCAGGGATCCTTGTCGATAGGATCGAGAGGGATGAGGAGGGATGTTTGCCAGCGAGCCCGACCGAATGCGGTTGGGTTGGTGGGGGCAAACTTTTTCGATGAACGATGTAGCGAGGTCGACGGTTAATCGATCGACCTTGATGGGATTCCCTCTAGTTGAGAGGGCGAGGGAAGTCTCGATGCGATGAACGCTTTTGAGAGGGGGATGATGGAGAGGAGGAGAGAGAAGGAGGATAGGAAAAAGGGGGGGACAAAGGCCGGGACACCAACTACCTGTAATGGGTGGTGTGGTGGTGTGTAGGTAGATTGTACTACTACTGCCTGCAATCGTTTGCCTTTGAAAGGAGACCTCTACTAGTCTACGGTGGGACAGTGTGGGACAGTGTGGGACAGTGTGGGACAGTGTGGTACGGTGACGATTCGCTCTCTCAGTCTGCCCCTCGTTCCCTCCTCTCTCCCTCATCTCCCTCTCCCACCCTCTCCCTCCCTCTCACTCTAGCCCACTCGCCCAATAGCCCATGTCTCGTATTACAAGCCCTTCTGAAAAACCCTTTCAACCAATGACACCTCGTCATAATCCGTTCCTGGCTCACCCACCCTCCTCACCCTCCCACCCATGCCACCCACACTGCCACCCCACACAAAACAACCCATTCCTATTCATGCACGCGACACACACACACACTCGCCCTAAGACAATGCTCAAGCGCACAAGGGGAGCAAAGCTCGGCGATAGTGAACAGACCTCGAAGCGCAGAGCATGTCGATTGTGCTTTGGTCCGAGGAAGGACAAGGCACAAGCCTCCACAAGAGGTCATGGAGCCCGGGGGGAGGTGGTTGAGGGAGTCAAAGCTTCGGAACGCAAATGAAAATTGCCACTCAACGCGTGGAAGATTGTTTACGTAAAAGTGCAATCCGTTCACGTGGGATTGATGCCGCGGAACGGCTAGTGCCGGCATGATACGGGGAGGAGCCGAAGGGCGGCTAGGGTGGAGGGACCGACGACCGGGCACAAGCGCCGCCCACTTCCAGAAGAAAGTTGGCCATCTGGCTACATCTCGAGTCAATCACTCACTGCAACTCTCGACCTCGCTCTCATCTCTTTGGCGTTGGCCCTCATCTCTTCTTCCCACAACGCCACGCGCAAGCTCGTGGGAGGAGTGAATCATTCTCAGTTCTACTCTCTTCTACCAACCTCCGGGCGCCTTCCATCATGGGCGTACCTGATCCCACACGCATTCTTTCAATCCAGTCCCATGTCGTTTCTGGCTATGTCGGTGAGTCACTCGCAGCAGTTGTCACCGAGAAGCAACAACACAGGCAGAGGCCCTGTCCGTGCAGCCTGCTGACCGCTTCCAGGCAACCGAGCGGCCACCTTTCCGCTTCAGATGCTCGGTTACGATGTAGACGTCATCAACACAGTCCAGTTCTCCAATCACACGGGGTACGGTTACACCAACGGCTGCAAGACCACCGCCGACCAGCTGACGGCAATCTTTGAGGGGTTGACTACCAACGGGCTCGCCGGCTACGCGCGCATCCTCACCGGATACATCCCAGGAGCAGACGCTTTGGCGGTCGTGGGCAAAGAGATGGGGCGCTTAATGGAGACGAAAGGGGTGGTATACCTCCTTGACCGTGCGTTTCTGCATCAATTCCGAACTGACAGTGCGCAGCTGTGATGGGAGACATCGGAAAGGGGCTGTACGTCAGCCCAGACGTCATCCCCGTTTACAAGGATCTCCTCAAGAGCGCCACCATCATCACTCCCAACCAGTTCGAGGCCGAGTGAGCTCGCGCCATGTCGTATCTGACAGTACAGACTACTCTCTGACGTCAAGATCTCGACAATGTCCACGCTCTACGACGCTCTGACCGCCCTTCACACTACCTACGGCGTCAAGCACGTTGCCCTTTCCTCCATTCCACTCCCGGTGTCATTGGTGTCGAGCCTTGGCGTTCCGCCGCCCCCCTCGTCTTACACACGTCTACTTCCCGAAAGCCACCCACCATGGTACGACGCCGTGGGTGTAGCGGAGGGTGACGAGGAGGTTCTGGTGTGCTTCTCAAGCACATACGCCGTCGGCGAACTCGAGACGTACGCCTTTGCCCTTCCCACCATTCGAGGATATTTTAGCGGCGTGGGCGACCTCTTCTCAGCATTGGTGCTCGGCCACTACCAGCGGCCTGAGAACTCGCCCACCGATCTCCCTCCGCTCCCCTTCGCAGTCTCGCGAGCGCTCCTCACCGTTCAACAGATCCTCCTGAGAACGCACCTCTTCTCCCTGAACACCGCTGGCTCTGGAACCGCAACTCCCAAGCCGCTACGGGAAGGCCCGCCTGAACCGGATTCGATCATCCCCTCCGACACCGAGCTTGACAACGCCGAACCCCTCAACCCCTCTGATCCGAAGCGCAGAGCGCGTCGCATGCGGGTGCGCGAGATGCGCGTCGTCCAGGAGCGCGCGTTGATTGCGGATGGGGGCGAAGGCTGGCCATGCGTCAAGGTAGACTGGAACACTGCCAAGTAGATAGATACACACAGCGTAGATCCATGCATAGACATAATCATCCCTAATCGTTCACAAACAAACTCTACTCGGTGCGCTCCTCGTCCAGCCAGTCAAGGAACTGGGGGGTAAAGTACGTGAGAATGATCGACGCGCCGGCACGGACAAACGACTCGCAGGTCTCAAAGGCCATCGCCTTGAGGTCGTAGATACCCTTCTCGGCACCAGCGACCACCATGGCGTACTCGCCCGAGACCTGGTACACAGCCGTGGGGTGGTCAGGCTCGAGCTGAGCACAGTCGGACACAATGTCAAGGTACGGCAGGGTGGGCTTGACCATGAGGATGTCGGCGCCCTCGGCGGCGTCGCGCTTCTGGACGGTTTAGCTGTGCACGGTTAACTGAGCAGCTCACAATTGCGCGACGAGCCAGGCCGCGGGCGTTGGGAGGAAGCTGGTAGCACTTGCGGTTACCCATAGACGGCGCACTGCCCGCAGCCTCACTGGAACGTCAGAAAGCCCACTTTGATCTCCTCACCGGAAAGGGCCATAGAGGCTGCTTGCAAACTTGGCCGAGTAGCTCATAAGGGTCACACGGTTCCCGTAGTCGTTCTGCATGAGCGCAAGCTTGATGGCCCTGATGCGGCCATCCATCATGTCGCTGGGTGCGACACAGTGAGCGCCGGCCTTGGCATACGCGAGGGCGACCTCGGCGATGCGCTGCTGCGACGCCTCAGCGTCAAGGGTGGGCATGCTGGTGTGGTTGGGAGTGGGAAGCTTGGAGAAGACGCCACAGTGGCCGTGCGAGGTGTACTCGCAGAGGCAGACGTCGCAGGCGAGGTAGAGCTGGGGGAACTTGGCCGAGAGGAGCTGGAGGGCCTTGATGACGGGCGTCTCCGGGTCGTCAGCGGGCGAGCCGCGCTCATCCTGAGGTTGGTCAACACCGACAACAACAACAAAGACGACAGCGCACCTTCTCCATCTCCATGGGGACACCGAAGAGGATAACGCTCTTGAGACCCTTCTTGACCAAAGGCCCAATGAAGCCCTCGAGCTTGTTAACGCCCCAGCGCTTCTGGCCAGGAAGAGACTGGATCACCTGCTCGGCATCCGGGTCGTCCGAGATGAAAATCGGGTACATGAACATCTCCTTGGTGAGGTTGCGCCCGTTGTTCTGCCACTTGCGGGCGAGGGGGTGGTGGTAGCCGCCGTGGAGGACGGACCTGGTAACATTAGTGCGTGTCCGACGCCTCTTGCTCGATGCTGCAGGGAGGAGCTCACGAAATCTCAAGTGGAGGGGCCTGGAACTGGGCTGTCAGCGGTTGTGCATGCAGGGGACGCCCTAGGCAGCAACTTACCCGGTTGGACATGGTGATGTTTGATGTGGAGAGAGACGTTAGGAGGACGAGGTGACGAACAGAAGGGAGTGGTGGGTTCGTTCCCGGAGTCGGATAGATGACCGATGTTTCCGGCACATGCTGGTCGCCTCGGCCTCACCACTGGCGGCCAACTCTTCGGTGAGGGCCGGCACATCACGTGGCTGATCTGCTTCCGCAAGCCCATGATGCACCGAGCCACCCAACTCGAACTCCACCAGATCATACATCTGAACAGTCTCTTCTTCTTACCTCGTCCTTCCGGTCAATCCACCTTACACCATCCATCAATCATGAGCGCAAGGGCAACAGCACAGCCGACCCGCCCCGACAACCACGGGTCGCGCACCATGACCATTACTCCCACGACCGACACCGAGGCTGGCCCCTCCACCGGCTCGCCACCCACGAGTCGCTCCGAAACCCCTTCCTCAGTCGGTGTCCTGCGTCTCCGCGGAGCGCCAGCGCGCCGGCAGCATGTCATGTGGACGTCGGACACGGTCGACAACGAGGGCATGGGCAAGAAAAAGTCGAAGAGTAGGTGATGCGCCCGGTCACACGACCCCGTCTAACCGCGTAGTCTGCTGCATCTACCACAAGCCGCGCGCGTACGACGAGTCCTCGTCAGAGTCAGACTCGTGCGACTCGGACTGCGACGGGCAGCCTGTAGGCGGCAGGCAGCAGCGACCGTCGCATCCCAATGGCGGCGAGCTGCACCAGCAGAGCTCTGAATCGGAAAGCGATGGCGGTGGCGGTGATGGCCGTGCAAGGTAAGAACTGGCCATGTTTCCTCAGCTGACGTGACAGGCCCGCTCGCAAGCCTCGGCGAAAGCCCCACAAGCCCCACGACTCCAAGGCCAACAAGTACGACTCGCAACCCAAGCCGTCCAAGCAGAACAGCGCCTAAGCGTAACACGAAGCACTGCGAGTGAACGAACGCCCTGGTATATTCGAGATACGCGTCGGGTAGAGAACTTAGAGAGAGTGAGACCCAGATATGACAATGTACATTCTTCTCGAGACGTACATCTCCTGGGCATGCACGACTAGCAAGGCGCTTCGACGGCCAACTTGATTCGCGCGGCTGGCCTGAGAGGCCGAGCTGCTACGCAAGACTTCTGTACATGCACGCGCGCAGTTTCGTCCAGTCACCGTCGCCTAGCGACTTCGGCGCTGACATGAGCCCAATCACAGGCATACCCTTCTTAGATCTCTAGCGCCTTTACCATGTCATCTACGACACTACTACAGTTTGCTGATCTTCGTACACCCCAGTTGCGATGCACTTGAGTGCCAATTCGAACCACTCAGACTGACGGTCGGAGAGAGAGCGCCCACGGAGCCGTGTCGCCATCGACGAGGCAAGCTGGTCTCGAAGATACTTCAATGCGAGTGCCGACTTGGGATCCACCTGGAAACGAAGCTTGCGGTCGATCTGCATGGACGCAGCCGAGAGCTAACGGCGTCAGTAACATACCGCATTCTTGGCTCACCTTCGTGTCAACAAAGTCACCGCAGAGAAGTGCCAGAGCGCGGTCGTCGATGGGCCCTGTCTCCCAGGCGTACAGCTTCTTGGACTGCATGAGGGTGTAGTAGACCAAGTTGTTGGAACCAAACTCGCTCTTCGGCAGCCCGAAGTTGATTGAGCTCGGGTGCTGGGGCGTCAGTGATGTAGGAGACTCCACTCACGATCGACACGGGCTGCTGATTTGAGATTGTGCGCAGCCCGCCTGCTGGATCGATAGTCAGGATCTTGGGGTAGAGGCCAGACGCGAGGGAGGCCCCCAGAATGCGCTCGTTTGCGGCGTTCTCATTGAGGTGGGCCGGAACGGTCACAAAGCGGGTCTTGAAGCCTCGAGAGTATCGGGCGCTGTGAGTCAGTTGCAGAATTCGAGTACTAGCTCACCGAGCAATCTCCTGCTTCTGCTCGGAAGTGGCCTCGACGAAGCTCGAGTCGATGAGGTACGCCAAGAGCTGCTGGCGGAGCTCTTCAATCTGCTGCAGATTCTGGTGAGAGACGTAGTTGCGCTTGCAGAACGTCCGGACGAAGTTTGTGTGGGCACGGCGCCATGTGTCAAACACGTTGACGATGGTGAAGAAGTCACTGTTGCCCTCGGAGAAGCTCCTCTTGGCAGCGGTGGCTTGGCTCTCGAACCCAAAGGGCGTGATGAACGGGCTCTTGGAGTTGAGAGTGGCAGCAATCGTGAGAGCCGGATCGAGACACTTGAACAATGCGGCGACCAGGAGGAACTTGCCTAGGTGGACGTCCATCGGCAGCTTGCTCAGAAGACGACCCATGGGTGTGATCTCTTCATCAGCTGTGAGAGCCTTAACCTCCACCAGGGCCGATACAGCGCGCTGGATGTTGGTGGCAGACGGCGGGTCGAGGGCCTTCAGGAGCACCTCCTCCACGGTGTCACCCATCTTGACCTTGAGGATCTTGATCCGCAGAGCAAGATCCTGCAGCGAGAGCCGAAGCATCTCGGGAATGGGATGCTCTGCTAGCTGGTTGTCGTGACGCGCCTTGGTGAAGAGGTGGAACGCCAAGCCCTCCTGCACACGGCCTGCACGTCCGCGCCGCTGCTTAGCGTTGCTGCGGGCAATGTAGGTTTCGACCAGTCGGGAGAGCTGACGCTTCTCGTCATATCTGGCGTTAGAACGGTACACAAGATGGTGAGTGTACTCACCGCATCTCTCGCTGCTTGCCACTGTCAATAACACAAGTGATGTCGGGAATCGTCACACCAGTCTCAGCGATATTGGTCGCTTGATGTTAGCAGTGTTAGCGACGAGCACTCACAGATGACGATCTTGCGCACGCCACTGTGTGGAATGTCGAACACTGAGCTCTGCCCTTCAGAGCTGATGGACGAGTGGAGGGGGTAGATGGCGAAGTCTCTTGTCCCAAAGTGCGGGTGGCTCTGCAGTTCCTCGTGCAGCTTCCGAATCTCTGCCAAGCCGGGCATAAAAACGAGGGTGGCGGCAGAGAACGGCTGGAGGGTGGTGTCCTCGAAGCAGATTCGCTCTAGAAGCCGAACGATGAGATCGTATGGAATCTTTCGCGAGTCTAGGAGGTTGACGGTGGCGACCGTACGGGACGAGTACTTTGAGGATGTGAGCTTTGTTGGGTCTGCTGGCTTGTCGTCGTCGTCCTCAGCATCCTCGGCGGTCTCGGCCGCCTCTTCCGACCACTCGAGCTTCTTGGCTCCGGTCTTGCGGTTGCGATCCCAAACGGCGTAGGGTGACGACTCGTCGATGTGCCAGCCCGCGAGCTCGACGGCGTCTTCAAGGTATTGCACTTGCACGGGGAACGTGCGACCGGGCACCTGCATGGCGGGGCACCCTCCAAAGAACTCGGAGATCTTCTCAGCGTCCACGGTTGCCGACATGAGGATAACCTTCAGGTCTTTCCGCACTTCGAGGAGTTGCTTGAGGACGATGAGAAGGAAGTCCGACTCGATCGAACGTTCGTGCACCTCGTCCACAACGATGTGGGTGACTTCATCGAACGACGAGCCAGCGCCGCCCTCCAGCATGCGGAGCGCAATACCGTTGGTGACGAAGGCAAGTCGTGTGCTCGGCGACATCTTCGCCTCAAGACGGATAGAGTAGCCCACCAAGGACGACGAGTTGCCCATCGCTCCAGGAGCCTCCCCCAGCTCGACCGAAACGCGCTGGGCGAGGGAAATAGCACTGATTCGTCGTGGCTCTGTAACAAAGATCTTGCACGGTTTCCCCTTGGACAGTTGATCCTCAAGGATGAAGGCTGGGAGCTGCGTGGACTTGCCGCATCCCGTCTCACCCGAGAACACGAGGACCTGCGTCTTGTCCAATGTGTCCAGGATCTGCTGTCGGAAGGGCGCGATGGGGAGCGTGTCTCGCCCCACCCGCATCTTCTGGTATGCTGTGGAGGCCATGCGCTTCTCGTACATCTTCTGGAGGCTGTCGATATACGCGGGCGTGGAGGGGCGAGAGGGGGTCGCCACAGCGGAGGTTGACAAGGGGGTGCGCTTGGAGGATGTCGCGCCCATGGTGGTAACCTTACCCTCAGTCTTCTTGTCGACGAGGGCCTTGATCTTCTTCCAGATGTGACGCTTTGAGGCCATCTCCTTCTCCGAGTGCGCTTTCTCCAGCTCATCCCAGAGCTCTCGGTACGCCGGGGGCATTGAGCGCCAGTTCACCGGAGGTAGGTCGCCGGAACAGACGAGATCGTGGAGGGCGAGGCTTGAGACGTAGTTCTCCGCCTCCTCGACGCTTTCGCACGCAATATCCTCCATCTTCCACACGCGGCGCTTCTCAGCGGACCAACGAATCTCCAGTCCAGAGCGGGCGACGCGAGGATTCGGAGATAGCCTCGCATATGAGACGACCGCCTGCCGACATGATTTGGCCAATGCCGTGCGGAGGATGCCCTTCGCAGTGTTTCCAGCGAAGGCGAACTGCTTTGGAACCGGCATCGACCGCACATTGATGACGGAGTTAGCGCTCTGGTCGACCGCGACTTGCTCGTCGGGCTCGTCCAGCATATTCCCAAAGAGGCCTCCCCCCTCGTCTTCGTCGCCCGAGACAAACGAGTCCAGCGCCGAAGTGACAGGTGGTGTCTCAGCTGGCGTGGCAGAGCTCGCTGCGGACTGCGTCCCTACGCTCTTGAGTTTCGCCTCAAGACGCTCCATATCCCGCTTGGAACGCATCGCCTTTAACAGGGCATCTGGACATTAGACAGAGTCTTTCCAACACACTCACCAGCATCCTTCTTGCCGAACATGTACTCCTTCTCCAGCCTGTTGATCTTGTTCTTGAGCTTGACCATCTCGGGCGTCTCCATGACCACTTGGCTCTTGGACTTCTTGCCCTTGCCCTTCGCTGCCCCGGCCAAAGCTTTGAGTGTCTCGAGCTCCAGCATGAGCGTGGCCCAAGACTCGTTAGTCTTGTTCACGTTCAGCTCGTCCTCCGACTCGGAAGAGGAGTCTGACTCGCCGTCCTCGAGGCTCTGGAAGAGTGAGGCGCCCTCAGGCGCGGGGGCCCCCTCGAGCGCACTCGGTGGAGTGACCGCGAGGGACTTCTTCTCAGGGGGCTCGTCGGGGCTGGGGGAAGGGACATCTGGCGCAACGTCGACAAGTGGGTCGTCCATGGGTAGGGCGGAGACATTGGTGTTGGCGTACTCGCCGACCCTGCGGCACTCGTCCGCGCTCAGGTTGAGCCACATCTGGAAAAGCGTCAGCATCAAAACAGTGACAAACGTACCCATTCTTCGCCCTCCGTCCACCCTTGCCCATCTCCTAGCCCGTTGACGATGCACTCTTCAATCCGAGGATCTGAGAAGCCGAGACGCGACAACACTTGGAACGTCACATAGGTCCGCAGCAGCACCTTGTCGTTGTCGCTGGCGGAGGACGCAGGCGGCCAGAACTTGAGGCCAGAATCATCGCCGCCGAGATCCTTTTGGGCGAACTGCAGCACTTGATCGCGGATGTTGTCGTTGATGAGTAGACGCGGGAACGAATCGGCCCACCGCTTCTCTTGATCGAGAGACTGCCAGTCAGCGTCCATACCGACGGGTGCCAAGCAAACCTTGATAACGCGCGAGACCTCCTTGTCCGCCTTCTCTTGAAGCCGATCCACGAGACCTTGATAGATGGCATCATCGATCGCTTGTTCGCTGTCCCAGTCATCGCCGCCGGAGGTTGGTGGAGCAACAGTGGAATCGGAAGGCGCTCGGCCGTCCTGCACCACAGGCTCTCTGGACACCTTGTTCTGAGATTGGCTGCCGCCATGGGGTGCAACAGAGCCCTCCTGCTGCTCGGTTGCCTTTGTACTGGCCTCGTTCTCCTTGGCCTTCTTGGACTGGACCGATGTGGTTGCAAAGCCACGATTCACCGCTAACAAGTAAGCTGTCAACGCACATCGGTGACTCACGCTTGAGGGAAAGCTTCTTCTTTCCCATTGTGGCGGCTGGATTGCTGAGAGAGAGCTGGGAGTGGGTAGAGTGGAGTGGAGTGGAAGTTGTTCTGGGTACTGGCGAACTGGGTGGACGTGTGTGGACTTGTGCTGGACGCGTGGTCGGCAGAGATTAAAGTGCGGGGTCTCCACATTGGAGGATGGGTGCCTATCCCATGTGAGTGTGATCCGTCAGCAAAGTGGTGCTCGATTACAAACACCATCCTCCCACCTCCGCCTCCGCCTCTCCTGCATTCCCTCATCTTCACCCAGCCACCACTGCACACCACTTCTCGCCACCTCGCCCTTCATCAGAGCCCCCTGTCAGCATCGAGTCTGGGCAACGCAGAAGGGTGTCTCGCTCTCTCTTCGTCAACCTGCACCCCTCTATCAGCCCCACAATGTCCATCTAATCTTTCCTCTCGACAACCCGTGTCTTCCCCGCTGTCCACCTTATCGCCACCCATCTTTCCGACCCGTGCGTCATCGAAACCATGCCCAAGCGCAAGTCGGTGGAAGCCGGTGCCGCCGCCACCCCGTCCCTCGCATCTTTGGACGCCGCCCTCGATCTCCTCGCATGCGAGATGTTCGGTCGCCTCGAGTCTCTCACCGCCAAGTTCGAGGCCGCTGCCGGTGTCAAGCTCAATGAGGGGGTCGTCATGCGCCGCTGGGAGGAAGCATCCAAGCGATATCTGGTCATGAAGAGCATGAACGAGCTCACATGCGGCGGCAAGGCTGCCCCAGACGGGGGCATGGTCTTGGACGGCGATGGCGGCGATCATGAGGCGAATGGTGGTAAGGCCACTGCCCAGCGCGTTGCTGACGTTGAAGATTCTGGATCCTACGCACGCCCTCTGCCCAACTCGCATCACCCTGGGGCTGTGAGGGCGTTCGACCTCGATGCCGACGAAGAACTCCAGTGGCGCCGTTGGTCTCCTCGGCTTAACGATATGGTGCTCGTGGAACTGCAGGATGGCATTGCGTGGCCCGCAAAGGTGAGGATGACGGTGAAGGGTTGCTGACCATCAGATCATTGAGAAGAAGACGTTCTTCCAAGGACGCAGCTCCATACCAAGGGGCAACAACTTCTATCCCATCCGGGTCTACGCAGAAGGCTTGGGACCGTGAGTACACTCCTCCTCGCTATCCAAACCCTGGGTGAGAGTGGTACCATCCTGCTCTGGGTCTCGGGGTTATGGTTCCACTTTCTTGCTCGGTCAGATATGACTGACCCTCAGCACCATGACAGTCAAGTCACGCATGATACCGCTGGAGCTCCGATCCTCTCCACCCCTCTTAGCCTCGACAGAGCTGATCAGCGCGTTTAACCATGCTCTCAACCCGACGGCTTTCGATGCCATGGCGATCAATCGCGAACAGGCTGCAGCCTACGCCCGTACCCACCCTGGTGCGGGCGACGAGGATACCGTCGCCAAGATTGCTGCGGAGAAGGAGAGCTGGAAGAAGTTTGTGAACTGGCTCATGGACGAACGGCGGGTTGAGAAGCTCCGCAACCTGAGCGAGGAGCGCGACAAGCGGCTTCGGGAAGTGACGACCTCGTCATACAAGGACAACGACGCCAACGGATGCGACGAAGAAGCCGAGAATGGTCGCGCGTCCCGAAAGCGCCGCGTCTCCGCCTCTATGCCGCCCTTCGCCTACGCAAACACGAAGACGGTGCACAAGATCGAGAGCGAATCGAATGAGCGCGGCGGGATCTTCCGCATTGCTCCTTTGAACGGTTCTCCGTCATCGGGCCAAGGATCATCCGGCAGCTCGCGCAGTCTCACGCCGATGTCATCCTACATCCGCCCGGCACTCGCCGTTCCGCTCCGCCCCAACTCTCCTCGTCGAGCGGACCGCCGCCGCAATGGTGTGTTCGCAGGACTCGGCGAGTTTAGTCCGCGCCGCGGCTCGACTTACACTCCTCCGCGCGTTCTTCCATCCGGAGACGAGACTGCCCCATTCTCGCCGAGTCCCGCCCCATCCCTCAAGAGCTTCGATTTTTGCAGCCCGCTTGGAAGCAAGTACAAGTGCAATGACGACGACGTGGTCATGGCCTCCAAGAACGGTAACATGGGTTCTGGCCTCGAGGCGGTCAAGGAGGAGGACGGAGAAGAAGGAGACTGGACGGTCGTTTCCAAGACCCGGCGGAACGATAGGTCGCGGCGAGCTGGCTCTGAGCCTTGCGAGAAGGCCAAGGCCGTCGTTCCTCGGCCTGCAGGCATGGGGTCGGATGATATAGCTTTGTAGTAGCATCCGGGGCACCAGTTGTATGTGTGTATGCATGCGCTACGATGACAACGTGCGGAGTTTGTCAGTTCTCCGGATCTTCACCACCTCCACCAGGCACCTCCACATATGGCGTTGACCATTTGCCACCCAGTTATCCAGTTACCAGCTGAACTCAACTTTCCTTCCTTTCCCATCCACCTCGCAGCTCTCTGCAACAACCCCGGAGCGACATGTTCTCCAACCTGGGCCTCTTTTCCCAACACAGCTGTCCAGATGTGGACTGCACTCGTCCCAGCTGCGTGTTCAGCCATCGCTACCCTCGCGCATCGCGTTCTGCCCGACAAGCTCACCTTGAGCAACCGAAGTCGGCCCCTCTGCAGAATACAGCAACAGCGTCGGCTGTGAAGGCTGGCGGGGCAGGCTCATCAAAGCGACCTGCCGTTGAAACGCTCGAGAAACCGGACCAGAAGAAGACAACTTCGGTTGCGCCCCGTCCAGCACCTTCCTCCTCATCGCGACCTGTGAGGAGAGACATCCCTCCCAGTCACACAGCTTACACAGCCGCCATCAACGCCAGCGACTATGGGACTCACAGGCCCCCCTGTTCTTCCGTATACAAAGTTCTCTCCACAGCCCCTTGCGGATCGCCAGAAGGCTCGTGAGTGGGTCTGCCGCGGCGGAAGGCTGACTGCAGTTCGCACCCTCTACGCTCAGTTCGAGAAGCTGGTATGCATCGCACAAAACGTTCCAGCGCTGACTAGCTAGTACTCGCTGGTCCTGCCTCAACATCCCGCCCTAGCTCAAGAGTCGGCCATTGAACAGGAGGCAGAGACATCTAGTAACACCCGCAACGCCAAAGCGTACAAGATGGCCATCCATCAAGCTGCTGTGTCCATCTCCCGCCGAGCGCCACCTGATTGCGTCCCGCATATCTCTATCGGCACGGTCAAGCAATGTCGCGAAGCGGCAGAGGCAGCAGAAGTCGCCAAGGCGAGCAAGCTGACTATTGACAGGGTCGGTGGGTTCTGTCATGCCACGTCAACTCTTGTCCAGTGGGGGTACCCAGATTACGACAACTTGGAGCTCCTGGCCCCCCCGGTCGTTCTCTCAGAGATCACGGAACGGCAGGTGTGCGACCGGTGCAAGAAGGACTTTGACCCAAAGGTCACGTACGAACTAGGCGACTGCGTTTACCACTTCGGCCGACCACGGCCGGAGAGGAGGGAAGGACGCCGCGTCTGGCTCTACACATGCTGTGGGAAGGAGCGCGGCGCACCGGGATGCGAGGACGGTATCCACGTCTTCTCCTTCCGCGAGGACGACTCCAAGCTCGCATCCCTGGAACCTTACCAGACAACGCGGCAGATACACGACAAGCACTCTATCCCCGCAACACGTGCAATGGAGATTGTCGGCATGGATTGCGAGATGATTTGTGAGAATGACGGTGACAGTTGCTGACATCAAGACACCGCCGGAGGCACGTCACTGGCTCGCGTCACCATTGTCGACGAAGATGGGGCCACAGTCCTTGACGAGCTGGTTCGTCAGCGGCACCGAGTGCTGTAAGTTTCCTTGCTCGGCTCACCATTTACTACCTGACGTTCCTACTTGCACTTGCTGACTTTGGTAGCGATTGCAACACCCGTTTTTCGGGTGTCGAGCAGAAAGACCTTGAGTCTGCCGCCATGGACCTCGACGCTGTTCGCAAGGCCGCCTGCTCGTTCATCGGCCCCAAGACGATTATCGTTGGACACGGGTAGGCAGCTAGGACGGGCCATGACCTCGCAACTCAGCTGACATTGAGCCTCGAGAATGATCTGCGTGCACTTCGCCTCCTTCACGATCGAGTCATCGACACAGCCATCGTATGTGCTGAGTACTGGATCCACTGCTGATTCTCCCAGCTGTTCCCTCACCCGAATGGTCCCCCATATCGGCGAGCTCTGCGTGACCTGTGAGCTCACCCGGACACCCATGCTGTAGCTTTTGGCTGACGTCAGTGTCAAGGATCATTTAGGCTACTTCATTCAGGACAACTCCGTCGCTGGACACAGCTCTGCCGAGGATGCCCGGGCAACAATTGAGGTGTTAAAGGCAAAGGTCCGCGGTAAGGCGTAGTCCTGTAGGAGGAGTACATGACTTGCACATATCCACTGTCCGCTGCCCAGTACCTCTGCCAGTACGTCTGTCCACTGTTGTTGTAACGCCCACCGTTGTACAGCCCGGCCTCACACATGCTATGGAGCAAAAGACCGGATACCAGGGTACAGTAGAATGACAGATGTGATTTGCGCCCATTGAGACGAGAGTTCTTCTCAGGCTCACTCGCTGCTACTTGCTGGGCCGTGGGTCGCGGATCGTGCTGCCGCTGCAAGGCGCATTTCTGGGCGTCGTTCGTGGGTGTTGAGCTTTTCGGTGGTGGGATTGCAGAGTAGCTATTGGGAGAGAACGTGGGCAAGGTATGGGTAGGGGTATAATAACGGGAAGTGTGAAAAGAGAGACAATGAGAGTGAATGAGCGGTGTGTACAACAAAGCATAGCATCCTTCCGTTGGTGCAGACCCACTGATAACAGCGCTACCCCGGCCCTCCCAACTCGGTTAGTTAGAGGTTCCGGTTCCTCGCCGGCGCGGTCCTGCCGCTCCAGACGCCTAGCGTCTCTCGCATCTTCACCACAATGTACAGTGGCGCCTTGGCCTTCTGGTTGTTGCAGGATGTTATCCCAGCCTCATTGTATGCAGCACCCTCAACAACTACTGCACAGTCTCGCTGTCCCATCGATACCCAAGGGCCTCCAGCTTTCCACCCAACCCACCAGCGACATCACCTTTGTCGTGCATGTCGTCAACTGCGATGAACCATTCAACATGGAGCCACTCCTCTCCTTCAACGAGGGCCGATGCATTGCTCCTATTAGTCCCCGTTCCCGCCACGATCTGCCTCGCTGTGCCGCTTGAGCCCTGTGCGTGTGCTTCGACACCCCTGCCACCACTCAGTTAGACATGTGAAGTGGACACTACCGTTGCTTGCACAGTCGTCTTGAACTGCTCTTCGCCATATTATGACAGCGGTGTGCCCAGGCATTTGTCACTAACCCCATCTGCTCGCTCCCCTGCTCAGCCTCCTCCTCCGCTTTACCTCCAGTGGCACCCTCATTCACAAGGGGAAGTCGGAGATATGTCTGTGCCAGCCGCCCAGTCTCAATCAATGATTAAGAGATGGAATATACACTTTGAGGGTATAGCAGTACAACAGCCTATTATATATTGGGGATGCCCAACGTAGATTCGACCCAACATCACTCCTCATCCAGCTCCCAACCAGCTACAGAGCGCTCCGCAAGCCTTGATGGAAAGCAACTGTTGGAAGTAGAGAGATCAGAGTTAATTCGAAGTACAAGTAGAGAAGTAGATATAGCAGATATAGAGACGGTGTGACTTACGAAGTACAGCATATGCAGTGTTTAGGAAGTGTTTCAGCATTGTATAACCAGTGCAGTGTAATCCTGTGGTACTTCGAGCAGTGTTGTGGGGGTGAAATCGAGGGCTCAAGAACACATTGCGACAGCAATAACCACACCCCTGCAATCTCCAGTCTCCATAGTTCACGACAATAGCATAGAAAGTGCCCACCAAACTGGCTGCTGTTGCCGACGGTTTCCGCCTCGTGCCCTCAATGAAAGCTAAGGGCCGTTCATTGCCAACCTTCTGTCTGAATATCACTAACAGGCCTCCTTGTCATTGTGTTGTTGAAGTAGACAGCCGCAGTATGGGCAAGCTTCTGACCTTGACAAGCTGGTGCTTTGTGCCATCGTAACCCACTGACAACACAACACTCAATCTCCTCTTAAGTGTGCTAGAGTTGGCTGAGGCTGGGTAAATGAATCACCGTATCTCACCCCATGCAAACAACGAGCCCTTGCAGTATTGAGTGGGCTGCTCAAAAGTTCCACTCTCTGGCAACCCGGGCTCTTTTCCGACTACTTCAGGTAGGAGCTGTGCACACCGTTTTAAGACTGACTGAATTTTACACAGCTCAGTGCTACAGGGCACAACAACAGTATTCCACTGCCCCTATGGCTTATTCGGAATTGTAAACCTTTAAATATGCGGAATAACTATAGAGTTATACTTTGAACGAAATATGTATCGCACTTGCCACTTCCAAATATGAACAATATTCGAAGTACAGTGCCAATAAAGTGAAACACACCCCATGCAGTGTCCTTCCTGGAGCATATGGCTGTTGCTGTAATGGACTATATACATGTAGAGCACGGGCAAACCTTGATCTAATAATGATGGTACTTTGTATTTTGTAAAGTCCAAGACAGTCGGGCATAGTCGCAGATGTCCTGGGCCCTCGCGACTGGTTTACCGAGAGCGAGGCACCTCTGTACCTCCACGAGGCGGGCCCCATTTTAGCCACTACCCGGGAGTGCGCGGAGGAGCTCCCAGAGCAGCTTTATGAAAAAGAGAAGGAGGCAGGCCGGGTCGGGTCAAAAGTCTTGCTATATATAATGTACCAATATGCAAAAGGCATTGATAACTACCAAGGGGCCTGGTCAGTTACTTCCGACAAGTCTTGCAGCGTCTCGGTCAGTATGTATCCTTAGTCGCAGTCATTCGCACATAACGTCCAATTTATTCACACTACTGCGATTCATCTTTCATCCTGGATGTCAATGAACTTGCGTTCTCCTACTGCATATGATATCTTTCCAAGGAACCGAGAGCCAGCCTTCGAGCACTGTTGATTTCATTCACAGTCCCCGAGTTCCAGAGCATTCATGTTTAGTGCACCGTGCAGCAACAGATCATGTTGTGCAGTGCACTTCGAGGTGGGTGAACATTCTCTTTACTTCACTTTTAAATTCACAAGTAGCTGACGATGCATCCCAACCACAATGATCAAACCCTACCTCTTCCTCAACCACAAGCGCAGATGAGCACTAAAAGGAAGTTCAAGTTTCACCCACAGGCAGACGGCCAGCGACCTTTAGAATCTGGGACGCTCAGCTTCGCAAGCTCAGTCAACAGTTCCGGTGCGGTCTAACTTCTTATAGTGAGTGGGTATTATCTCTTTCAGAGGGTGTAGGGCACTGAAGGACAACCCATACACGAAGAAAAAACGCAACAATTGAGGCCAAATGAATGAGACGCGCGCCAAGCACGAGGGCGGGTACCTGTTAGCTGTCACAGTATTGCGTCAGCTTGACCCCTGATCTCACCCCCATCACCTCACCCCCATTCTAGTGGTTCCGAAGTTCATTTCTGTTACGGAGACAGGCTGGTTGATACTATAGTCCACGGGGCAGTAGTAAATTTGGTCGAGTTCACCTGAGCTGCATTCGACAAGAGGCCAGTACAATGAGCAGGGGCTGATCGCAAGGAGTAGTTGGGGTAGTCGCAATCGTCAGGCGTAGTTCTGATGGTGAGGACAGGCACTTCTGTAGTGAGCTTAGCCCGGAGCACTGCAGGTTCCCAGTGATCCAGAGTGATATATCGAGATCTCACTTGCCTTTCCCCCAGAGATCTGTTCCTACCCACTCTTAGACACATACAGTTATTCCTACATCGTGCGTGTTGCCATTCAGAGTATCTGACCATACTTGTACGACTGTGTGTCAGTTCCTGATTAGCGTTGGAACCGGGACCGAGCTTCTGGACACCCTAAACACTTCTACACACCTTCATTTTCCTATGGCTGTTTACTGCCATTGCACCTCATGTCAGGTGCATTTGCAGTTCTTGAGCGAGTGCAGAGCACTAAGATATCTGGTCTACAAGCCATATATATACTTCTCGGATAGTACTCTCTATACATCTCACTATCGGATTATTGTATAATGACAGCGCCTCGCACCTTTAGATGTCTGTGTTGGAAGTACAAATGAATCATTCACAGTACAGTGATTAGTTTTGGGTCAGTTTTCTGTCCAAAGGACCCAATGAAGAGTGTCCCAATGCCCTATCCTTCTCTTGTTATGATGAAGAGTGTCCCAATGCCCTAACCTTCTCTTGTTATGCTGGGTCATGAGGTAGAGAACAGAGCGGTACATATTTGGTGCTGGAGGTGTCACGTTCAGTTCATCCAACTCGCCAAAGTGGCCTCTGCTTGCTTCAGTGGTATGCATAGCTTAAGTTACAATATCCAACTCTCCATCGGCCTGAACTTGTTGCTCCAGATGCATATCTATGTCTGTACATCTGCTGGCAGAGCGGTTTTGAGGCAACAGGTCAACTCAATTTCTGATACTGTATCTCGTCGCAAAGTCTGCCAATGGAGAGCTGTGGTGTGCCCCTTCTGAGACAGAAGTTGAAGTTGGTATGGGAAGTTCACATACAGCTGAAGTATCACTTATATTTATTGATGGTGTGCATGTCTAAGAGGCTACAATAATGTAGAGTCACCCTTGACATGTTCCGGTACAGATGAGTTCAGTTTGTCAATTGTCAGTCAGCTCCATGTTCACATGAGAGCGCATATGCCTTAAATTATAGAGGACTGTTAGTGGAAAGTTGTGTATTTTCACGAGTCCAGTATTAGGCGCTTCGGGCAATTTCACAGTGCCGTTGTATATGTAGGCCTGGGACAAGCGTGGGGGAGACCTGCACAATACGCCCCTTGGATGTCAGTTCGGTCGAATGGTGCTTCAGAATCTGCATAGCTTTCGATGAAACCTCCACATCACTGCTCCATGTAAGTACGCCCACAGGCGTGTATTCGACATATTCCGTTGAGCGGCCGGCGATCCAGGTATATGATCCTGTTGCAGCGATGTCCCTACATCCGTAAGAGCGCTCCCTGTCCTAGCGCTGCTGTAAACTCACAAGGTCACCGTGCGGCACAGGGTAGCAATCCCGAAGTACCTCACAGCCTCATGATGCCTCCAACCGTACGCCAAGCCTCTCAGCATTGCGAATAACGTTTACATAAAGCGGACATACTGTGAGTGGCGCGACACTGATAACATGTAGCACTCTGAGAGGCTACCGAAACAGGTCGAGAAGTTTGGTTACGGCCAAGATGACAAGGGAAGTTGTTGATGGAAAACTTTGAATAGTACAACATTAACTGAGGTGGGTATAGTAGCTTTGTGCTCCTCCCAGAAGGCTGTGACTCGGCTTATCTCGCTGGGCGCTAAGCACGTCACCATATGTTGGAACGTGTTCCTTGCCCCCAAAACACTGACGTAACTGCAGCCTTGCATTGCAAGTTACAAAGCAATTTTGTCTGATGTATACTCTCTATTTGCACTTCGAGTTACGTACCGCTCCTTCTCCCTGCTTTGGATACCATGGAGTAAAGAGTTGGCATACTCCTATTAGTTTGCCACCTCGCCACAATCTGGAGCCCTCCAAGGTTCGGAATCAGAATACTTGTACCGGAAGAATAGTGTCTCGCTCTTTTGGATGTTCATTCGGCACCTTCAGCAGTCACTGCAGCCTCCTTTGACCGCTGACAATGTACCAGTGTGCACATGGAGGGTATGTGTCATCAATGGTGGTCAGAATTGGTACGTCAAGGTGCCTTCGGTTCCTGGTCAGATTAAGCAGCCATAACACTCCTCTGGGTTCCGCAGCTGTGCATACATTCCATTTACGTTCCTTTGGAGGCTGCACAGTCTCTACATCTGATATGAAGACGGAGTGAATCACAGTAGTAAAGACAAACCAGGGCCGCCCAGGGCCCCTTGCCTGTGGCAAGAGGGTTAACGAAGACCACTTCAATCAAGAACTGCTTCTCTCTCGATCTCTCGAAGTACCAAGACACATGCAGTACGGCCACATTGCCCTGTTTGTGACACCCTTGATCCAGATATCAAGAGTGAATGTCGCAATGCAGTACGCAAAAATTGCCGCACTAGAATGAAGACAGAACAGCACTTACTGTGCAATGCACCAAAAACGCAGACGCAGTACCATACCATAACATGCTCGGACACCTCGCGCTCTGTCTGTGTTGAATGACTCTCGAGCCGGTTGTACACTGGGCACTAGATGTGAGGGGAGCGTCAATTAGCCATCATCGGAGGCCTTGCATCCGACATCTCCGATGAAATGCAGACCCACCTTGCAGTGCAGGCAGTGACAACATCCTGGATTCTATTAGTGGAGAGGCAGAATACGACTGCTCATTCATCAGACCACCCATTATATTGGTTGGGAAGCGCTCATGAGATTGACTTATTGGGGAACACCTGGGTGGGCTTCGATTTGCAGCGATAACTTCTGCTGACATTTTCAGCCACAATGTCTGGCTATCGCCTCATGTAAACAGTAGTAAATATCTAGTACCTTAGAGGATAAAAGTGTACAGTATGCATGTCCCTCAGTGACGATATTGATGGCGGTCTCTACCGTATATGATGAACCCTCTATAGAACTAAGCCTGAAGTGTCCATGAGCGTACGAGACATTGAGGATTGCGGTAGACCATCATGTTGCATTGCTGCGCGCTGCTTCGTTAAAATGAAGCAACTGTCACAATATCACTGAGGGGCCTCCTTGGTAGTTATCGATGCCATTTAGCCTATTGGTGCTTCAACAGCAATATGGCTTGGACCTTTGCACAAACAGAACGGAAACAACGACGACTCTCTTTGCCGGAACCGAACGAAACTTGGAGCCCACAGGCTCCGCCTGCTGAGGAGTTGGGGAAGCACTCATGCAGTGACTTGAAGCACTCCACCTTCTTCTCTTTCGGGAAACACACCTTCATTGGCACCGCTGTTATTAACATAGCATTCCACTATTTTTGCACCACTTTATATATAGCACAGCCTTTACACTTGCTATATATATTTGCACTTGGGGTTCAGTTCTGCATCTCTCACAACGTCACCATCCAACAGTCCGTACTACTAATATGAATGACAATGTTTTGGATAACTCTCTGTGGCAGTTTCATTCACAGTGTAGTTTGTTGGGGTCGATGTTGTTGCATGAAACAACATACGTAAAAAATCTGTGCTAGTGCTGACAACATACTGCGCTTCCTGCTGACTTCTGCATTACTGTCATGTCTTGCAAGTGTACTCATGCCCGTTTCGTACATAGGTGTCATAAGCTGAAGTTTGTAAATGGAGTGATTTGGTGAGTGGGGCATAGGGGTACACCAGTCCTATGTAACTAGTTGTGGCCACGTGGGTACATCGGGGGACTCAGAAACAGGCTGGCTGTCCCAAGGACGGTAAAGGAGTGCACCTGATATCGACTGAGGCCTTTTCATTCAAACACATATTCGCCTTTCCCAATGTGCAGGACCCCCTACCGCTAGAATCGCATCAACATTCGTTCAATCTAATCTCGGGAATGCCCTTCAGCCACTCCGACTTGGGTGGAGAGTGGCACCGACACCAATTTCGAAGCATTTGCAACTACTCGCATGGACCATGGATACCTGAAGTCTGCCGAGCAGTCTGGGCTGGGGTCCAATGTTGAAAGTAGACAGAGCGAACGTTCAAGCATATGATATGTAGATGTATCAGATACAGTGCTAAGGCCGCGTAGCTTACAATGCACCCCATGTGAAGTGAAACAGGAGACGCAAGCTATGATACTGAGGTCAATAATGCTATGGGGGTGTACTCAGCGGCTATGGGGGGTCAAAAGCGCATTCCGGCAAGACCATACTTGGGAAGGAGTCAATGTTGAGAGTGCTATTGAACAGTACGACGTGATTGCCACTCCTCCATGCGTTCTCTCAGATTATGAGTTAAACCCAAGAAGGACGCAGCGCAAGATTGTTATGGATGAAAAGTAGTGATATATATTCGCTTCGAAGGGGTTGGTTAAGAAATTGAAGAGAGATAGATGGCGGCAAACAACTCCTCCCCCATGATGTCGAGGACACCCATGGCGGCCTTACATTTTCTACACTTGATATAACGGGCTGTGGTGAGCCTGTGATGACTGCTAGCCCTTGCACAGGCCTGGCTTCGTGTCTGTACATCTTTTTGGTGAACAGTGATCATCAGACTCATCATACCCTTGGATCCAAACCCAACGCCTACTCAATCCCCACAATATACAGAGACTTTGTAGCGGCATTACTTGCTGTTGGAGTCTGTTCTGATACGGCGCCACCAGCAAAACTGTAACTGAATCTGTTGCCCAGAAAGGCCCTGATTGTTTGGGAAGACATTCCGGTGTGTGAGCTCTCCCATCCTTTGGTGACGATTGGCCTCGCCGGAACTGGGAACTAATAGAGGCACGCTCCTCAGTTCAGCAGCTGCACATCCACGGGAAGGGCAGGATAGCCTGCAGGTCAGAATCTGTCTGTGCCAGCGATAGACCAGTAGATAATCTGGGTGATGATCTTGGAAACGAGTCTCACCTTGATCTCCAGCTGTGGTGGACACCAGTGATATACCATATCCCCGTGACCGCTCCAGTGGGTCGGGGGACTGTGGCGGGCTCTCGCCACGAGCTGGCGCGCCCGGGGGAGGCGATCGAGGTGGGATGTGGGAAGAGGTAGTGTGTAGGACTTGCGTCACTCTGACAACCAACCTTCATAATGATTTTGGTGAGAGCATCGAAACGCTCGCCCTCGGGGATGGCCGTAAGCATAGAATATGGCAGACACACCTCGACTTGTATGGACGCTGTAAGGAGCGCCCCTGCTGCGGCTCGAATGTGACTGCCGGGGTTCGAGGGGCGCGGGGCGACGACCGGGGCCTTGAAGCTCGAGCTTGTTTGTGTTCTTGCAGGATACTTGGCGCTGAGACAGCCCTGGGTGGGGTAGGGTTCGAGCACGACGGTCCAGTCGACGGTAGTCGACAGGTCGCTGACAGGGTTGAACTCCTCACCCCCGGGGATGGCTGGCGCAGTGGCGACAAACGGGATGATATCTTGCTGAAGGAAGAGGGTGCTGGTCTTTAACGATGAGAAGTTCGAGGCAACGCTTTGCCAGTGGGCGGGGCATCCGCCCCTGAACTCATGGACCATGCCGGGAACAGCTCTCGCTCGACTGATATGGTCAGCTAGCTGCGTTTGGCGTAAGCTGCGTGTGGCGTGCGACGGGAGCTCATGGAAGCTTCCCCGCGAGACCCGCACCAGTCCGAGTGCACAGCTGAGGACGACCTTCGGCACCTTGTACTGGTAGTTGTCCTCGAATTCCGTGAGGAGGGTGGGCATCGACGAGTGGGTCCAAGATGATGGACCCACGCCCATCCGTGGCGTACAGCGTGCGCCTTGGCTAGGGCGAAGATCTTGAACCTGAGGGAATAAAGCACTCGTTGGGGCAACGGTGGAGAACTGTCTAGTGGTTGTCGTTGCCGACATGATCCTCCACCGCCAAGAAGATGCTTGCAAATTCAGTGGTGGCACCCGCATTGTGTGTCTGCTGTTTGAGGCCTGCTTGCGGGCATCGCCACATGCAACTCCCAGTGTTGTACAAGGCCAACCTGGGAGCCTCGCGGAGTAGTGTATGAAACTGCGGAACCATGGAACTATGAAACTGTGTAACTGTGGAATCATGGAATCATTGAAGCAAGGTGGCAAACTGAAATTACTGGGATCTGAGCGGAGGTTCATGACACTTTGGCTGGAGATATGAGAACACAAGTATAAATTCAAAAATATCTCCGAGATGCTTACCAATCCTCAGAAACAAACTGTCTGCCTTGCGAAGTGGCAAGAACACCAGACGAAAATATAACACACGAACTGTTGATATTGGAAAACGATTCTGCAAACACACCGAACTACTGTCCTAGGAGGAGCGGTGTATGTCAGTCAAGTAGTCAGAAAAGAAGTGCACAACTCGAAGTATTTGGTAAGTATGTTGTCTAAGGAATCACCGTGTTCTCTCTCGACTGGATGCTCCTTATGGTGGCAAGTGTGTCCAATTGTATTCCTGAGCATACACAGCACTCGATGACACTGCCGCGACACCGCTCCAAGTACCACAGCATTGCACTGCATATACACTGTATAAGCGATACTTTGTAACTTACACAGCCTCTATATCTGATATAGGTACTTCTATATTTGTACTTCGAGTTAGGTAGAGCCCAGCCTCTCTACATTTCAACAAAAGGAGCTGTGACAAAGCCCGTTCCTCCTTCTGTCACTCTTTCCCACTTCCTTTCCTGAATGACACTCCTTAGTCTCCTTGCGTTTTCTTCCCTCCTCATCCCCGAAGTAGGCGTTGCGATTTACCCATCCAATCTTCTTGCACATTTACACATCTCACTAAACTTGTACGTCGGATAATGTGCCATGTACCGCTCAATCTCTGTCTCTCAATCGGGTCTTATAGCGATCAACACACTAGACCTGGAGTAGCGTCTTCACTTTTGTATGGAGCAATAGACGACGAAACTTTGCCTAAGAGAAAAGTTGCATATGAGAAGTGTATCCTGTATACCATGTTGGTGACCGTGGAACCTGTTCAATGGTGTTACTGAGCCGGGTGGCAGTGTGCATATTTATGCATGGGTTATCCATACTCAGTGTAGCCCATACACGAACCGTGCTCTTGTCTACGGCTGCGAGCTGGAATGTAGGATGATATTACCGCAGCTATAAAGTGCTTGGAGAAAGAGCTTGGTACTTTGTTTTGCACAGTGCAGTTCAGTATCCCGATAGCTTTGACCAAGTGTATATGAGCTGACGAAATATGTAACACATTACTCTTCCTTGGCCCCACTTTGACTCGGTGCCCCCTCGCATGACTCCAGCTTATGAATCACCCAATGCCCTCAGTCCGCATGGCTGTGCAAAGATGTGTTCATGGCAAGGAGGAAGGTTTGACAGCTCAGCTGCACATCCCTGAGCTGATAGTCTTGTCGTTGAAATGTGATGTTATGACTGCACAGTGCTCAATTCAAAGTGGTGGGTGTCATGTCGTGTGGTGGCCAGCCGTTTGATAGCAATAGATCCTTCCTTGCTACCTTCGCAATTACACGCACCGTTGTGGGACAATACAGGAGCTGTGGGAGCTGGGGCCTTCCAGTTAAATCGAAGTACAAATCTGATATATTGAGTTCTACCATAATCATTGTGCCGCAACGCAGTATATTAAAAGTAAAGAGAACGAGCAGTACATAATTCGGAGTACAGCTGTCAATGCCTGTAAATCAGACATTCAGGCTGTGCACTGATGTGCACTGCTAGTAACCTGAGGGCAGGGTTATTTATGACCGTGGGAGCAGTGTTTCGGCGGGGTGATCCACGGCTGTATGGGCTGAGGAACACACACTAACTGCACAAAGTGGAGGAGAAACCATTGGAGGTTGGTTTGCTCCGGGGGTGTAATCGACATCTGTGGGAAGTCAGGCAACCCATTCCGCGATACTGTGGCTCACCGGTCGAGACAAGAGGTGGTTCGCTATCCAAAGGTGGTGCATCGTCCATTAATCCCTTCGATAGGAGTAGGTGAGTTTTCTGAGGATCGGAGGCCGCTCTGTGCAGTGGGGCTTGAACATACAGACCAAAACTTCAGCTGGCTCACAATACCCACAGATTGTTCCGTTGAGGATCGCACAATGTTGGCGACGATCAGCGAATGAGTTCCCTTGTCAAAATAGGGGGACAAGCACAGTGTCATTCGTGGTGCATAGCTTACCACTATTATAGAAAAGGCATAGTCCGTGTGGTCTTTCGCATTAGGAACACAGAAACACGGCAGGCCAAGTCAAAATGCCTGGCCCCGTCCAGCGGGTTTACGAGGGTCACTAGCTGCTAGCCACTCTCCACTGGGAAGTCGAGCAATGGCATGCGACGTCGACGAGGAGTAGGGGCCCTGGTAGGAAACATTATAGCCCAGCTGTCGGAAAAAGTCCACGGTGGCATTGTCATACCCAGCGAGTGGAATCGGTCTCGTTGTGTCCAGGTAGTCGAAGTAGGTAATCCCCGACAACTGGTCATGCCACCGTGGGCTGTAGCTTTCAGTATAGTTCTAGATGTGGGAGACTCACTGGCCTGTGCACTCAGTTGCGTTGAGGCCAAGGTCGAGGTAATGGTACAGCTCCTGCAATGTGGCGGTGATGATGCGCGAACCACCGGCAGAACCGGTCGCCATGATAAGCTGACCGTTCTCGTCCTCAACCAAACTGGAGGCGATGCTCGACTGGGGCCGCTTGCCGGGCTGGATGAAATTGATGGGGTTGGCAGCAAAGCCGAAGGCGTTAACGGAGCCGGGGGAGCTGAAGTCGTCCATCTCATTGTTGAGGATAATGCCATCGGCCGTCACAATATGTCAGTGCTTGCCACCGTGCCGCCTGAGTATACTACTCACTGACTTGCGATCCCCAAATGAGGTTCACTGTTGTGGTTAGACTGATCGCCATCCCACTTCCGTCAACAGCGGCAAGGTGGCTAGTCCCACCCTCCCTGGAGGCAGGATCGTAGTTGGAGGGGTTGTAGTACGGCCCGGGGTAGGTTTGATTCCCCGTGATCAAGGTGCGAGCGGCGGCCGCAACTTCCTCGGTGAGATACGAAGCTTCTAGGGAGGAGACATTCGAAGTGAAAGCGGGGTCACCTAAGGTAGCTCGCTGACCATAACCAAACTTGTTCGCCTCAACGACTTTGAGTTAGTTGTTGCTCAGGGAGTGGAACGTACGGTGCTGTAGAGGCTGCCCGTGAACAGGCTTCTCTAACCCCTCGAAGATCTTGAGAGTAGATAGAACGATGGCTCCTGAGCTAGGAGCGGTGGTCGAGAAGATCTTTTTGCCACTACCACTCTTTCAGCACTGTGGCGCCGCCACGCAATTTCACCAGAGTTATTCACTCACCGGTAAGAGATACTTGCAGCCTCGCGGAGAATGGGCTTGTAGCCTGCAAGGTCCTCGTGAGTCATAATCCCACCTGTGGACTGCACAGCCTTGATGATGTTGTCGGCAATGTCGGAGTTCTGGTAGAATATGTCTGGACCTTCGCGCGCAATGCGCTCGAGCGTGTTTGCGATAGAGTGGTAGTAGACGGTGTCGCCCTCCTTGAGAAGCGTGCCCTCAGGGGCGAACACCTTGGACCAGTGCTCATTGTCAAGAATCCAGTCGCGACCAGACAGGAAGCCTGCCAGGTCGTAATTGACAGGGTAGCCGTTCCGAGCAACGCTAATTGCGGGCTCAAAGAGCTTGTCCCAGGGGAGAGACCCGTGGCGATCGTGGAGAAGCTGCCAGGCTGGGGTTTGTCAGCCTTGCTGGTTTGTTAGGTGTCTCCCATACTTACCTCGAAGCTCGCCAGGAACGCCAACAGCAAGGCCACCCACGGTCGACTTGGTCTGGTTGACGCCATACTGGGTATACATCTATGGTAAGGTTCGCCTCAACGCACCCCCGTCTTTCCGCCAAACACAGAAACTCACCGTCTCGTTGCCAGCCGCCGGCATGGTCTCGCGGAAGTCAATTTGCTCGTAGGCATGGCTGCCATCGTCCTTGTTGTAGCGGACCACCATGAATCCACCCTGTCACATCAGAGAGGGTCACGATGACGGGAGCGACTAACCCCTCCGATTCCAGAGTGGAACCCTCCGATGACGCCAACGCAGAGAGCAGAGGCTATCATCGCTGGTCGTGAGCTTTGTCCGGCAGCATCCTCATGCGATAATCGACTGACCGTCTGCGGCGTTGCCACCTTGCTTCATGATGTCAACTCCAACGGCCGAGCACGTCCCGACTTCCTGGAGAAGGGTTAGCCAGAACGGAGGGAAAGACCCACTGTAACAACCGCACCATGGTTGCCGACGTCGCCGAAGGGGCAACCCTCAGGATTGGAGCCCCAGCAGGTGCCCCAACGCTTGCGATGGCCCGGACGAACGACACGGACGGGCGACGCGGTGGCAGTAGCGACTAAGAGGGCGAGAGCAAGTCGCGTCAGTGAACCCATGTTACTGATGGAACAGGAGAGCAGTTAGTGAGAGATACTTGTGGGGCCCTGGGGTTATAATAGCATCTGCTGTGTCATCGATCATCGAGACCCTCCTGCATGAGACGAGCACAGTGGTCGGCCGAGATTGCAATGAACAGGTCTTGCACACTTCTGGCGACTTTGACGTCACTGAATGCCAGCTCAAGCGACCAGGAACGCCGGCTATGCCTGTTTCAATGCGGACCCTGCACTACAGGTTGCGGAATGCTGACCTTCCACATGGTGCTGTTCATTCGCCAGGTGACCCAAAGCAAGCGTCTGGAGACTTGGCACTTCCGCCGGGCCGTAACGGCATGTGCCTTCGGCAATCGTGACTGAGTGAGGAGCACCGTGCTCGCCACTATCCGAAATGTTAGCCAGATGGTCGTCACTGACCTGAACATGGTGGCGCCGTTGCACCGAGCTTATGCTGTGGCATCAACTGCCATAGTCAGTGATGCGAATGGCAACGGGAAGGACTGGAAAGAATGTATACCGTATTGACAGCTATCCACATGAAGCTTCGGAGTGGACTGTAGATGGGCTGCATCCTCATGGGAGTAGATCTGCGCACTGATTAGATAGAGATGCGTGGATCGCTTCAACCCTCGTTCCTTGACTATCGACATTCTGATACCCCCACGCCCATCAAGCCGACCAGGAAGTGCGCCGTTGTGTCAAAAGATTCGAGGCTGAACACACAAACAAACCAAGCAAGGTCAGGCAACCTCCGCGGCACTCGCGTGCCCTCATCCCCAGAATGTACTGTGTGCAACAGATGGTACGAGGGCCGACATTGCAACGGCAATCTCGTCCACGAACGAGTCTAAATGCATAATTTCATGGTGCTTTTGCACGTCATTAAAGAGCTAGCTTTTCTTACAAGCCGAGGACAAGAGCCGTCCGCGACGGGATGTAGACCTGGAGGAAGTTCCTGCGGCCGTTCCACTCCATGTCGGTGGTGAAGTACTCGCCCTTGTTGTCGACACGGGAGTGGCCGCCAAAGGCCTCGTCGTCCGTGTTGAGCACGACGCGGTACTTGCCAGGCTGGTCGACTCCGACGCGGTAATCGGTGAACGAGTTGGTAGGGTGGACTGTGAGGTGTCAGAGCCGGAACTGACCTTGTGGACTCACAGTTGAAGATGAACAGCAGACCAGCGCGCTCGAAGACGATGACCTTGTCGCCTTCGTGCTTGAGGGAGACGTATGCCTACGAGTCAGCGAGAGAAGCCAGCAGCGGACGAACTTGAGGGGCGCTCAGCCAGTGGTACTGGCTCTCGAGGTTGTTCATGGCGCCGTCAAACTTGTTGAGGAACTTGTAGCGAAGGAGGTCGTCATCTATAAGGTTGAACTGCCGACGAGCGTGGGCGAAGGAGTTGCCGTTACCCTCGCGGGGGAAGTCCATCCATCTGCCCATCAGTCTGGCCACTCCTCCACTATCTCTGCTAGCTCGACTTACTCGGGGTGTCCGAACTCGTTGCCCTCAAAGTTGAGGTAGGCCTCACCACCGAGGGCGTGGGTGATGAAACTTACAATCAGCGTCGTTCCACTGGCTGTACATACCGGATCATCTTGTGGAGCGCAAGACCACGGTCGATGATCGGGGTCAGGGGCGAGAGAACCGACATGAACTCGTCTAGACGTGTCAGCATCAACCGACGTTGAACAACGTACACATCTCCTTGTCCATGAGCCAGAAAGCAAGAGTCTTGTCGCCGACGAGGGCCTGGTCGTGACTCTCAGCGTAGGCAACGCTACGCTCCTGGTGGCGACGGTTCGTGAGAGTGTGAACGATGTTGCCCATGTCCCACTCGTCGTCCGACTTCTCTTTGAGGATCTTGATCCACATGTCGGGAATGGCCATGGAGAGGCGGTAGTCAAACCCGACACCACCCTCCGGAACGGGGCGACACAGTGTCGGCATGCCCGAGACGTCCTCGGCAATGGTGATGGCGTGAGGGTACAGATCGTGAATCATCTTGTTGGCCTAGCAGAGTCAGCGCTTATCATCTCCTCTCGCGGGTCACTCACAAGCATGAGGTACGTCATGGCCTCAAGGTCAACATCGTCTCCAAAGTACTCGTGGTAGCCCCCTGGGGTCAGCAAAGGAACGCAAGGAGAGACCAACCAGAGAAGCCAACACCCATGCCGTGATGCTTGTACATCATGCTGGTGACGCCGTCGAAGCGGAAGCCGTCAAACTTGTACTCGTCCATCCAGAAGCGAAGGTTTGAGAGCAGGAAGCGCTGGACCTCAGGGTGGCCATAGTTGAAGAGGCGCGAGTCCCAGAGGTCGTGCCTGCCGCGTGCTCCTTCGTGGAAGTAGCAGTGGTCGGTGCCATCGAACATGTTCAGTCTAGCCGTCAGCTTAGCCGTATAGCCACGCTCACCCGTCGAGGACATTCTTGCAGGCGTGTGAGTGGACGACGTCGAGGAGCACGGTGATGCCCATGCCGTGCGCCTTGTCAATGAGGCTCTTGAGCTCCTCTGGGGTGCCTTGACGTCAGTGTCCATATAGTGGTCCCAAGACGTACCGTAGCGCGACGACGCGGCAAAGAAGCTCGTGACCTGGTATCCGAACGCTGTGCGGGGTGAGCAAGACCTCGGGCCTACCAAGCTGGCAACCTACAAGCGTAATAAGCATGCTCCATGATTGCCATCCTAGTTGTCAGCCAAGTTGTGTGACCCCAAGGCTCACATCTGAATGGTGTTGTAGCCAAGCGCCTTGATACGCGGCAGAACGTCGTCCTCAAACTCCTTGTAGGTGGTGACACGCTGGGCAGGGCTGGAAATGCCGACTGAGCTTATCAGCGCCTACCGGGGTCCGAGCACATACCGTGCGCCTCATAGATCTTGAGGCCGTCGATGGGGTTAGTCGAGTGTCCGTGCTTGAACTTGTACATCTCCGCGGCCGGGGGGTTCCAGAAGCGAGCGTCATAGACAGGCGAGACGCTCAGGTCCTGAGTGACGCGTGTGATCCATGCCGGCAGACGGTCAAGAGACTCGCCGCCGGGCGTGGTCATGGATATCTTCAGCATGGAGTCATGAGGGATGGCCGGAACACCGGGGCTCTTGGGGGGAACGTAGCACTCCCACACGCCGAACTGCGACTTGGTCATGGGGTTCGCGGTGTGCGACCAACCGTCTGCGACATGAGCTACTGTCACGGATTGTCAGACTCACTGAACTCGCCAATGAGGCGAGCCTCCGCAGCACCGGGAGCCCACTCGCGGTAGGTCACGCCGCCCTTGTCGTCGACGGTGAAGCCAAGAGTCTTGTACCCCTGGCTGAACTTGTCGAGACCACCCTCGTTCTGGTTGATGAAGTCAAGAGCCTTCTTGTACCCAGCGTAGCGGTTACGGATGGCTGGGGCGAAAGGCTCGAGCCTGTTGGTCAGTTACATCCTCTCACACTGCTGATCCTCTGCCGGGCTCGATGGATTGAGCAGCGATAGCAGAGAGCTCCACGCACCAAGGATCAGTCTGGATGACGCCAGTGCCTAATGTTAGCCTAAGTGAGGGAAGGGCACCACTCCGTCTGTACAAGGGCGACTGTACTCACCGTCGTCAGGCATGTTAGACGTCTTGGAAGCGTTGTTCGTTGGCGCTGCCATGGTGAACGAGAGAATGGAAGGAAGGAAGAGAATATGCGAGAGGAAGTTGTGGGGGGGTTGAGGATGGGGGAGAATGGGGGTGGCAGATAGAGGGCGAAGGCAAGTCGGCTGCGGCTTGGTGTGACGTTGAATGGCGGTCGGCATGGGGGAAGCACAGTCAGGCACAACAGGTCATCTGAGGGGTGGGCGGACTGTTCCAGCCGCCGGCATGTGTTGGGGCGATCCCATGTGGGGTCCCCATCGTGGCTCATCGAAATCACGTGATCTCGGCCCGTTTACCGATTTTCAACGAGGGTGGAGGACGGACTTCAACGAGGACGGACTTCAACCCAACTCGAATTCGCCACCACCCATACCCACACGACACACACCAGCACCAACAAGTGCTACCTTCTCCACGATGGTTTCGTATTACGACGAGCTCGAGATCGAGGACTTTGCCTGGGACGACGAGGCAAAGGTCTACCACTACCCGTGTCCCTGCGGTGACCGCTTCGAGATATCCAAATCCCAGCTGCGCGATGGTGAGGAGATCGCCACCTGCCCCAGCTGCAGCCTCATCGTTCGCGTCATCTATGACTACGTGAGCGCACAGACCGCTAAGCTTTGCTGACAACCGCAGTTGGATTACGAGGACTACGAGACCTCCGACGAGGAGGATGTAGAGGCCGAGGGGTACGACACCCCCAACACCACCACTCCTCCCACTCCGGCCACCGACAAGCCTGCTGAGGAGGGCAAGCCCGCTACCGAGAACGCTTCCGCGCAGGTTGACAGTGCGTCTTCCGATGCCAAGGACCCAAAGGCACTGGAGAAGGCGATTGGGCGCCTCGACATTTCCGACACTTCCGACACTTGCTCCGCGAAGCAGCCATGAGACAAGCCTCCATTCATCTCCCCTCGTGTCCGCAGGCCCGCGGATCAACCCAACAACACCGGCCACACCTGCCCTCACGGTCCATCACCTGCATCCTGCATCACATTGTTAGCTGTTGATACTCATCTGTACAGACACCCATGTTACATACATTTCGCTATGCTAGCGGCGATTGGGATCTACAACTCACACCACTCTGGGCGAACATCGCGCACACTTGTCGAGGTCTACGTCCCGACTGCGTCCCGACGACCAAAGCAGGATCGCACAACCGCCCCCCATGGGGTAATGACGTTGCACGATGGGCACTGGCTACGGCGTGGAAGCATGTCCTCGGCCGCCCTGTCGCTAGAGCGCTTGGCTAGACACGTAAGGTGAGCGATGTGAAGACAGGGCTCTCGGTCGTCTGACACTGGGGCAGGGCAGACGGCGAACGAGAGGTGGTCCTGAGGGTGAGTCTTGATTCCACTGAGCACCCTACCTCACAGCAAATCTCCAGCTTGCAAAGATCGCAGCGGTGGAAGCTCTCCATCTCGACAAGCAGCGACCACTTCCCGACGACGGCTTCGCTGGAGCGGAATCGGGAGTCGCTTAGATCCAAAAATGCCTCGGCAGTCTCCTCGGATGGGGTGACCGAGTTCGATAGTCCCTCCAAGTCCAACGTGACCCCCAGAGACAGATCGGCCGAAGGAAGCTGCGTAACGTGCTCAACGAGAAGGTGGTTGGCCTTCTCCGAGACACATGACAGCCGGGTAGCTGGGTCACGCAGCCGGACGAGGGTGGAAGCGATGTCAAATGTCTCGTTTGAGAAGCAACGCATGTTAAGAGGAAGATGCAGGAAGGGAGGCGCGCGAACGAGCGCGGCCGCCACGCTGGAGTCAGCAAGCGCGGATCAGACAAACCTCACATTGCCTTTCGCTCCACCCTGTTCCGACGCGCGTCCCGCTTGAAGATGTATCGACCCTCCTCGCCGTTCGGACCATCGCTCCGCAAGTGTCGCGACTTGTCTGGGTTCTGCCACGCCCATTCAAACTGGAGTTAGCAAAGGAGGGCAATACCCCGACTTGTGCTCACCTGAAGAGCAGTGAGTTTGCTGGGGAAGCTTAGTTGATCAGTTGACTGCCTGGTGAAGGTCGCTCACCCGTAAACGATCATCTGCACTTCCTTAATACGATCAGCTGTCCCTCTCTCGAACACCAGCACTTACCCATGGGCGAAAGCGAGATGTCTTCCAGGCTCCCTGCGTAATCTCCCCATTGTGCTGCCTGATTCGCCGCGGAGGGTTTGGGGTGGACCCCACCTTGACAGCGTCAGCGCTGCGTGAAGTGCGGAAGCTCGGGTGCGTACGTATGTTCGTTGGGAAGCTGGTGTTGCGAGGGACTTTAGGAGGTAGCAAGCATAGAACGGTGGATACGAATGGTTGCCGTCAGCAACAGTGGACCGTGACTTCTTCTCTGTCCCAGCCATGGTTGGGATATCGGGTTGTGAGAAGGGTGGATGATGTTGGATGAACCAGAGGGCGAGGAATCAAAACGAAGGACGATGTTAACCGATCTACCTCCGCCTCGCCCTGGTGGAGGTGGAGGTCGTTCAGCAGCTCAGCAGGCTCTTACCCTCAATCCACGAACATCGGATCAGTTCACGTTCAATACATTCCCTCTGGTTGGGTACAAGGCTATTTCCTTCTCTTCTCCGACTCAAGCATCACGTCTCTGCCTAGAAATCCACGAACAAGTGGTCGTACTGGCTGGTTCCCGTCTTTCCATACGAGCTGACATCCGCCTCCGCGTAGCGGTCGAACCTGGACAGTTAGCATCACCCTTCGAGGTCAGACAACAACGTACTGGCTAGCATCACCCTCTCCGTCGATCTTGGGCACGTAGGGGGCTGGAATCTCGCGGCGGTACAGCTTGTCCCAGTCAACCTCGGCGAACCACCCGTGGCCAAAGATGTCGCCAGAGCCAGCGTGAAGGTTTCCGTAACGCTTCGTGAGATCGCCGATGAGGAGGTTCTTGAGGAGCTCCTTAGCCAGAGGGTCAAAGTATGTCGGGTAGCGGACCTTGCCCGCGATGATCTTCACCCGTCAGCCGGCTTGTCGATGACTGCTTACCTTCTCGTACAGCTTCATGGGGTTGCCGTCCTCAGTGAAGAACGGAGGGTAGCCAGCCTTATGTCAGCCAGCCGATTTTTGAAGAGCACAACTCGTCAAACGTACCAGCATCTCAAAGATCAGAACGCCGAGTGCGTACCAGTCGACACTCTTGTTGTAACCCTTAGACTGCACGACTTCCGGGGCCACTGGGCCGGTCAGTACCTGCCAGCCGAGTAGACGTACGGTAGTCTGGAGTGCCACAGAGAGTCCAGGTGATGTCAGGAACGTGCTTTGCGAACC
>JAMALN010000362.1:0-34678 GCA_023630115.1 Cutaneotrichosporon sp. PK4640 | reverse complement strand
AAAGTCGTATCGGGGGCCGAGGGCGCCCCGAGTGAACAGCTCTTGGAGGGCGATGTGGTCTGTGCACCGCACACCACGGTGTTCGCACGATCACACGCCGCCCGGTCGCTGTCCACCCACTCGGCGATCGTACCATGGTACCACGAGCGAAGTGCGGGCAAGGCTTGCTGACGCAGGTGGCGTGCGTGGCGTAGGGAAGAATGGGTGAGAGGGAAGGTCAAGATCGGGGTGGGTGAGTCACCTGGCTTCGCACTGTGCCTTCTGACCCAACGCGCCTGCCTTCCTCGCGTCTCATCTCATCATTCTCCATTCACCCACTTCCCCTCCCTCCGATCCCTCCTCCTCACTCTTCTCTTCTCTGCATCCACACCAACTCATCTACCTCCCTCTCATCACCACATCACCTCATCACCTTCCCCTCCGTCTCCTCGCGCCCCCCTGCTCGCTCCGCTCAGTGATCACTGATCGCTCGTGACAGCGCGGGGCGAGCAACTTCCCACCTTCCTCCACTCACGATCCCCGTCAGCTCACCCCCTGCCCTCCTCTCACTCCCCGGCACCCCACTCCACTGTCCTCACCACCTGACCCTCACCTCGCCTCTCAGTGAATCCTGACTGAACGGCCGTGTGCTGACTCGCTAGACCTCATCTCCGACCAAGTCCAGCCATGAACCGCCGACAGTACGGCCCCAAGCCGGTGGACAACCCACCTTCCTTCGACTTCCCGTTCGCCCAAGAGGGACACTCGTCGAACTCGCGTTTACACAACGCGACGAACCAGTTACACGAGATGTCGCAGCCCGGTGCTCGCAGCACGGCGGCGATGCGCTCGTCCGGCTTCGGTCGCAAGCTTCCCTCGCGCACCCCACCGGCTGCTCAGCACACCTCCCGCACACCACCGGCGACACAGCATGCCTCGCGTGCCCCTTCCGCTACTCAGCACCCCTCTCACAACCAAGCCACCACCCAGCAACCCTCGAGCACACCTCCACCCACTCAGTATCCCGCGCCGACCCAGCGCCGAGGCGGAGGCTTTGGTGGCCGAGGCCCGTCGTTCTCGATGACGCAGCCCGCCTTCAAGCAGCCTACTTCTCAGTGGTCGACCCAGGCACCTGACCCCACCGGCAGCGGCTTCCCACCTGCGGAGGAGGACGGCCTTCCCTTCCTTATGGACGAGGCCGGGGAGGAGCAGGTGGACAGCTGGAATGGCCGACAGTACCCTCACGGCTTGCCGACTCGGACCTCCTTAGCTCGTGGGCCCTCGCGTCTTCAGCAGGTAGCAGCGGAACCTCGGCCCTCCAGCCTGGCTCGCCACCGTACTGGTCAGGGCGCGGGCGGCATGAACATGGTCGTGAGCTTCCCCTTCGCTGACCCTGCTCACCACCTCCAGGAGCGGCTTCGCCAGCTTGAGAAGGCTGAGGACGAGCTAGCCGTCGCCCGCGCGCAGACCGCCACTCTCACCAATGACATCAAGCAGCACGAGGAGGAGAAGCGCCGGCTCGACATCAAAGCCCAGGACGCTGAGGCCAAGCTGAAGCTGAGCGAAGACAAGGAGCGGGTGCTGGCCAGATCCCTTAGGTCGGCGGAGAAGCAGCTGCAGAGATTCAAATCTTTGTTTGTGAGGCTGTTGCTCGACGTGCTGACGATACAGGGGCCCTCAGATGCAGGCCAACACCAAGCGTCTCATGAACCTTCATGATTCTACGAGTAAGGCTATCAACACCACCATCTCCAGTGCTCGCGAGGAGCTGAGCACCTTCAAGACTGAAGTCAAAACTTGGCGCGAAAGTGATGCTCGGATGGAGTGCAACGCTGACCGCTAGACGCGGAACAGGCGCTCGAGAGGATGAGCCGCGTCCGCCAGCAGACGAAGTTGCTTCACGAGGCGGCCAAGGCGAGTACGGCAAAGGAGGAGACCCTGATTCACGAGCTGCAGACCAGTACGTGCACGATCTGCCTTCCATCACAGCTGACGTGTAGAGTTACAGGACGCAGAGAGCAGCCTGAAGACGGAGAAGGCCATACGGTGAGCTGCGAGTGTCAGCAAGTGCTCATTCCAGCGCTCAGCTTGTCAAGGACAAGGAGAGCCTCCTCAAGGCCGTGGGGGGCAACGGCGAGGCGTACCAGTCGGCGCTGAAGAGGTATGTCGTCCCTCGGGCACTGTGCTCACCGGCAGCCTCCACAACAGTGGACTTCTGTCGCCGAACGTCATCTCGACTCTAAAGACCAAGATCGACAGCCTGAAGGAGAAGTGAGTCGGTGTGACGACCGAATCTAACCTCTAGGAACGAGGAGCTGCGTCAGGAGCGTCGTGCTGCCGAGCGCGAGCGTGACGAGGCCCTCAAGGAGAAGGAGCAGGTGGAGGGTGCGAGGAAGGTGGACCAGGACAAGGCTGTGAGAGAGGTCGTCCGGTACGTCCAGCGCATCTAAGCACAGCTAACAGGTCAGGCTTCAAACCGAGCTGGAGCAATGCAAGAGCGACGCAGCGACAGTCGCCGACCGGCTCAAGCAGAAGGAGATCACCTTCCGCGAGGCGCTGGCCGGCTCCGGTGCGGCCACCGCCGCCATGCAGATCTCGGTCGACGAGTCAAAGAAGGCGGAGGCAGCTGCGCAGCAGGAGCTAAAGGTAAGTCTCGGGCCCCATTGGCCTTGCTGACGGCGAGCGAGCGACTTCCACAGCCACAGAGGCCAATGAGGCGAAGTCAGTCGCCGAGGCGTTGGCGAAAGAGCGTCAGGTAAGCTGTCGTGACCCAATTCCGAGCTCACCCCAGAACCGTATCACCCAGCTTGCTGCAGAGTTGGACCGCGCCAACAAGGAGCTGGACAAGCTCAAGAGCGCCGGCGCCAAGTCAAGCGATATGACGTTCAAGTACAACGACATGACGACAAGGTACAACAGCTTAGAGGAGAAGCTCGCCATGTCGGAGCAGAAGAACTTTGAGCTCGAGAAGAAGGTTGACAAGCTGGTCGCGGACATGGAGGACCAGGTGAGCCCATCGTTGACAGCTGCTGAACGCCAGGGCCTGGCACACGCCGCCGAGCTCGCGGAGCGTGATGACAAGATCGAGGCAATGGGTCCACGCTTCAACTTTGAGGACTTCATCGCGCGCTTAGACATCAACGAGCTCGTGAGTGGGTCAGTGGAACAACGCTGACAGTCAGACGGATGATGAGCAGGGTACGTCTGGTATCAGACGATTGCTGACCATGCAAGCCATCGTCAAGCACATAGAGAGTAAGCCTCCAGCTGAGCATTGCTGACGATGCAGGCGAATGGCAGAAGACCAACTGCGACCTACAGAACAAGGTCCACCAGCTTCAGCAGCAGCTCAACAAGAAAGCCGAGAGCGTACGTCTGTCCCCATCCGATGCTTACAGCCACAGGGCAAGGGCAGCCCGGCACCTGTTCGAGCCGTCAGCGCCAGCAGCAGCAAGGCCAAGAAGGTCAAGCCCAAGGCTGTTGTCTACGGCGGCAAGCGCAAGCGCGTGGAGGGAACGCCCGACGAGGAGACGATAGAGGGCTTTAGCGACGACGAGCCCGAGACCCGCAAGGTCGAGGCGAAGAAGACTCGGATCGTCGTCCCGCCGAAGCGCGGCAAGGTGTGTCGCTGGCCTGCAGTGCTGACTCTAGGCCAAGAAGGCGGCAGAGCCTGAGCCCGAGGAAGAGGAGACGCTGGAGGGGTTCGCGTTCGGCTCGCTCTCCCTCTCGCCCGCCCCGCCAAGTGCGCCGAGTGCGCCGCACAAGGCCCCGCCGCCCTCGCAGTACCCGCGCAACAAGGGCAGCCGCCCGCGCTGGAAGATCGACTGAGTTTCTCCACACCCTCGCAGTAGCCTCATCTCATCACAATCACGACCATCTCGTTAGAACCACATCGCAATGGCTAGACCATCATCACCCGCGCCATTATCTGTAAGCTACTGTACATGTATGCATCGATCCATCTACTTCAGTACAGCACCCAGGCTCATGAACGCCGTTGACTCCTCCCCACGCTCGGTAAGCACCTCGTGCACGAGGCCCGTCTGCGCCACAGCAAGGTGCAGGCAAGAGTGGCGCTGCACGCCCGCCGCGTCGCGGAGCATGCGGTCGAGGCGCGCGGCGTCGGCGCGCTGGTCGGCCTCCAAGCTGTCGTCGGGCAGGGCGATCTGGGCGTTGGCGCGCCGTAACAGCTCGACATCGGGCGCGGGCCAGCGCTCGGCCCGCGAGCGGCGGTCGAGCTCCTGCCCCAACGCGACGGCGGCGACCTCCTCGTCGTCGCTCTCGTCGTCGACGGCGAAGCGGCCGGCAATCGCGCGCGCCTCCGCCGCGAAGGCGTACACTTCGAGGCGGCGGCTGAGCTCGCCCGCGCCGCCGAGGGAGCGGATGAGGGGCCAGCGCACCTCGCCGGCGGCGAGTGCGTCGACGGCCGCGCGGATCGCGTCGTGCACGCTCGCGTACGCTTCCTTCGTGGCGCTGGGGCCCGGCGCCTCTGGTGGCAGAGGGGGTTCAGGCCCGCTGCGCGGGGGCAGGTACCCGCGCGCGCGCATGTCGCGGGTCGCCAGGGACGCAGCGCGCGCATGCCCGTTGAACGCGAGGAAGTCGAGGACGAGGGCGGCGGCGGCCCGGTCCTGCCCCTGGTAGTATGGCGAGCCGTCTGGCGCTGAGAAGGGCGAGTCGTCCCGCTGGAGCTTCAACTTGGCTTTCAACTTGGATAAGAGGACGGCCTCGGGCTCTGAGAGACGGGCGGAGGGCTTGGGCGATGGTCTTGGGTCGGGGGAGGACGCGGACGAGCTGGCCGGTAGCCCCACCAGCTTGGGAACTGGGACGACTGGAGGGATGTCCGAGAAGGCCTCGTGTGGTGGTGTCAAAGCGGAGCGGACCTTGCTGCGCACGCCGAGGACATGCTCCACGATATCGTAGCGGAACGGGCCGGTCAGGTTGATAGCGACGGACTCATCCTCGTTCCTCATGCCGACAGCGGGGTAGAGGCCCGGCGGCATCTTGGTGAAGGCGTGGCCTGCGGTCAGCTTCGTGAACGAGCAGCGTCAGCTGGAGAACGACTCACCGAGCAGCTTGCCATTGCGTGTGAAGAAGGCACGCCCGATCGTCATGTCAACGCCGCAGCCGATCACGTCGCCCGCTGCGGTTAGCTTAGTCCAACCAAGATAGCTCACCGTTCCATGGCTCAGAGAAGTCTCTCCCGTCGCCTCTGCCCTCAAACGTCTTGCCGTCGTCCGCGTGCCATCCCCAGCTGCCCGCGTTCCAGCCCACTAGCCTTCTGTGGTCGCAGTCGGGCTTGGTCCAGCCGACCGATATGTGGCTCTGGGTGCCAACGTTGAGCACCTCGACCTCGTAGTAGAACACGCCGACGCCGCGTGGGATCGGTGCCGACGTGTGGAGGCTGCAGGCGTCTGAGTCGAGGTTGGAGAGCCTGTCCCCCGGCTCGGGGCGGAAGGTGATGACGGGGCGCCACGCACCCTCCCGGTCTTCGACTGTGAGCTCGAGGAACGACGTCTTGTCCGGGTCGCGGCTGCGCGGCGGCGTCTCGAACATGATCGGCAGCTCGGCGTCGTCCGGCAGCGTGGTGAGGGCGATGTACGCCGGCCGCTCGGCGTTGGGCGGGTGCTCGGGCTCGGCGTGCCGGCGGCGCTTGACCTCGCCCTCGCTGTCCATCTCGTCGTCCTCCTCGTCCCGCGCACGCGTGCGCAGCCGCCGCCCGTCGTCCCCGCGGCTCGCACGTCGGCGGTTGAAGCGCCCACGGTGGAGCGTGGCGCCCGCATCTGGCGCGGCGCCCCACCCATCGACCTCGAGCAGGTTGATGAGCTGCCCGGGGGTGTACTCCCCAACGGGCGCAGTGCCGCGGAACGCGCCCCACCCGTCGTCTTCGTCGTCGCTGCTGTCGATGGCGCCCGCGCCCAGCCGTTCCCAGATGTGGTCGTCCGCCCCTCCGGGGGGCTCGATGTCGGTCGGGTCAAAGCCGTAAATGTGTCGCCGAGGGCGGCGGAGGATCGTGCTCGCCATGGTCTGGTTTCGGTCCTCGCCCCACCCCGATATGGGGTGTGGCCCGAGGCTCATGGGCCCGCGGTTGCGCACGCGTTCGCGGATCGCACGCGCACTCGCCGAGGTCTGGCCGCGGTCGCGCTCGTATCCCGCACGCCGCGCGGATTCGACAGCCTCGTTCCACACGTCGCGCTCGATGCTGTCGCGCTCAATACCCTCGTTCGGGAAGGACATGCCGAGGCGGCGCTCGCCCAGCAGCCCCGAGAGGGTAAGGGCGCCGTGCCCTTCACCCACGCCTACACCAGCGATTGTGTGGGCCGAAGGGCCAGCGCGCGCAGCCTGGAGGGCTTGGGTGAGCTCCGAGATGCTGGCGGGGAGTTCGACGTCGTCGTCTGTCCAGCTCATGGGTTGCGGCGGTGGAAAGGAAGGATGTGGAAGAAGCGTGTGATGCGGAATGGACGCGCGTTGGAAAAAGGTCGGCGCGTGAGGTGGCAAGTGCGTGGTGCCAGTAATGGGGGAGGAGTGGTAAGTGTCGCGAGAGGTGAAGGGTGGTGGGAGGGTGAGAGTGTCGCTAGATACTGATGCGAGAGGGAGTGAGGGGGAGGGAGGGAGAGTGAGAGAGTGGGAGAGAGATGTGAGAGTGAGAGAGCGGACGAGTAGATGAAGTGGGATGGAATATAAACTGAGCGACACAGAATGACAACCTACCTCTAGCTACCCAACCGAGCGCACATCCTACATCCTCAATCCTCCGCTCTATCCTCGCTCCCTCTCCCTTGTCCCACTTGCCCTGCTTGCCTGTCTGCTTGGCTCTATCCCACGTCAATAACTGCAGCACAGAGCCTCTGAAGGAGTGAATCCATCACTGTGCGCCATGCTATGCATGCATTCTTGCTACTGTAGAGGGGTGAATTGTGTCATGAAAATGGTTCTGATGGACGCTGCCTTGGTGATGGCTTGGGTGGCGAGAGACGGCCGTGGGGTGGGGGTCGAGGTGGGGTGAGGGAGTGAGACAGGCGGGAGGGGTCGGACGGGGCCTCATCACGTGATTGTCGCGTGGATCTGAGTGAGTTGTGTTGATGGTGAGTGGACGCGTGGTCATCCTAACAGTGCCCCCCTTGTTAGATTCAAGTCCCGTCACCGGACGCGCCTTGCTCGATCTCGGAGTGAGTACGTTGTTCCTCTCCACCTTCCTCGCCCCCTCCACTCGGCGCGCACCGTCCCATCCACCCCCTCCCTTGCGCCCTTTGCCATCCAAAGACGCGCCATCGCCATCCTTTGTACCCTCATCGCCGTTTCAATCGTCCTGTCCGGGATGGCGCTCTAATGCCTCCTACCCCAACTCCACAGGGATACCCCCTCTCCTCAAACTCTCATCCACTCCATCCGCATCAACAACAACACTTGAATCAGTCACCACCTTACCCACCGCACGAACAACAATACCCTTATCCTCCTCCTATCCCTCAACATCATCAACATCAACAACCTCCTCTTCAACCTTCCCCTTCCCCAGTCTATCCCCCACCACTCATCCCATTCGATCCTACACAGGCCCATCAACAGGTCCATCCACAACCTCTCCAACAGCAACAGCCCCCATCCGCGCCCTTCATCTTCCCTTCTCCCCAGGCACAGCCCTTCTATCAGCAGCAGCAGATCTACGCCCCACCCACCCCAACGCCCGACTCGTCTTACGGCTCATTCCTCCACCAAGGATACCTCAGCCCTCACACCCCCTTCGCCCCCTCTCCTTCCATCCCGTCACCAGGCCTCGTCTCCTCTCCAGGACAGCCCTCTCCCGCCTGGCAGCACCAGCAGCCGTTCCAAGTCCAGCAGCAGCTGCCGCAGGAGCACGTCGAGCAGCAGCCCTTCTACCCGCCCCTCCAGCCGTCACCGCAGCCCCTGCCTGCGGCCGTCGCGACCCCACCCCCTCCGGCTCCGTTCCAGCCCGCGCCCGCACCTCTGGGCGAGAACACAGTCAAGCTGCCGCCCCGGATCAAGCTCCACTTGTCCGCGACCCACGCCGGCAGCCAGGGTGACGACATGCCGAGGGGCACGAGGAGACGGACGTCGACCTCGGTCAAGGTCGAGGAAGACCCTCACGGCCGCTCGACGCGCCACAGCCGCCGCGGCGCGCGCACCGTCAGCTATGCCGAAAACGACGACGATGAGTTTGACGAGCTGCCCAAGCGGTCGACTCGCCGAACCCGAGCGCACGACGACGACGACGACGAAGCCGACTATGGCGGTCCAGCGGACGCCGAAGGAGAAGAAGAAGACGGACCAGCGCCGCTCGTTGGGACGCGCCGCTCATCGCGCGCGAGCAAGGCCCCGCCCCGCTTACACGGCGAGGACGACTTTGAGGCCTCGATGGTCGTTGATTCGGACCCCGTGCAGCCCGAGCCGGCCGAGCCTTCCCAGCCTTCCCCTGTGATCGGAGGCCGGAATACGCGCCGCCGACGAGTCGCCGTGGACCCAGATGAAGATGAGGACGATGCGCCACATGTGAACGGTGGCGCCGAACCCGCCCCGCCACCCGCCCCTGCGCCCGTCATCGAGCAGCCTCTGAGCCAGCGCTCGGCGCGCGCCAAGCGTAGAGGCTCAGAGGACGACGGCGAGTCATTCGCACCTAGCGAGTCGGAGCAGGCGTCTTCCTCGGAGACCGAGGCCGACGGCGTTGAGTTTGTCGACGACCACGAGGACGACGACAAGGACTCGTTTGTGAGCGACGATACCCCGCCGCGGCGGAAGACGCGCCAGACCCGCTCGACGGCTGCGCCACGAAGGAGCGCGCGCGGACGTCGTGCCGATCCCGACTCGGACGACGAGTATGGCTCCAAGAAGGGCCGCAACCTGCGCAAGCGCGAGTCGCGCCCGAACTACCAGTTACCCCCAATGGACATCTCTGCGGAGATTGCGGCCGCCGACGTGCTCAACAAGGCGATTGCTGCGGCCTCGGGCCCGCGTGGCGGACGAAGACCTGGGCCGGGCGGCAGCTTCGGCGGCGGGTCGCGCTTCGGCCTTGGCGGAGCTGGCCTCAAGCCTTTACCGTGGTCGATGAAGGGCAAGGACTTTGCCCAGGCCATGGGCGACCCCGACTCGTCTGACTCCGACAACGACTTGTTGCCCAAGGCCAACGCGGCTGGGGCCGCTGCGGCCTTAGGTGGCGGTGGTCCTGGTGGGCCAGGTGGTGCCCGTGGGCCTGGTATCCCTGGGCCGACAGACGTGCCCAACTTTGGACGTGTGAACCCCAAGTCGAGCATGGCAGACGCGGACCCCCTCGGCGTTGACGTCAACGTTACATTTGACCGTGTTGGTGGCCTCGATGGCCGTGAGTTGCGCAGCACGGGATGGACAACTGACAGCAGACATCAACCAGCTCAAGGAGATGGTTGCCCTCCCCCTTCTCTACCCCGAACTCTTCCAGCAGTTCGGCATCATACCTCCCCGTGGTGTCCTGTTCCACGGCCCTCCTGGTACAGGTAAGACGCTCCTCGCGCGCGCGCTCGCCGCATCCTGCAGCAACGGCAACCAGAAGATCGCCTTCTTCATGCGTAAGGGTGCAGACGTCCTCTCGAAGTGGGTGGGTGAGGCGGAGCGCCAACTGCGCATGCTCTTTGAGGAGGCGCGCGCGTCGCAGCCGTCCATCATCTTCTTCGATGAGATTGATGGCCTCGCACCGGTCCGTAGCAGCAAGCAGGACCAGATCCACGCCAGTCTGGTCTCCACCCTCCTGGCTTTAATGGACGGCATGGACGGCCGTGGACAGGTTATCGTCATCGGCGCCACCAACCGGCCCGACGCCGTTGACCCCGCGCTCCGCCGCCCGGGCCGCTTTGACCGCGAGTTCTACTTCCCATTGCCAAACCGCGATGCTCGCCACCAGATCATCAAGATCAACACGCGCCAATGGGAGCCGCAGCTGCCAGACAACATGCTCGACACGCTCGCGACCCTCACGAAGGGTTACGGCGGTGCGGACCTGAGGGTGAGCTAGCAGAGGAAGAGTCTCGAAGCTGACAGCAGGCCCTCTGCACTGAGGCAGCATTGAACGCGATCCAGCGCAAGTACCCGCAGATCTATAAGACCACCGACCGTCTGCAGGTGCAGCCCGGGTCTGTACGCGTCCAGCCCAAGGACTTTATGCTCGCTGTGAAGAGTGAGTTCGTACTGCGACGGCGAACTGACAGCAGAAATCGTGCCCTCATCGGCACGATCGACTTCCTCTGCGGCTATCCAGCTGCCGAACCAGCTCGTTCCGCTGCTTTCAAATGACCTTGAGCGCCTCAAGTCGGCCATTGACCTCGCTCTTCCCCGCGTCAAGAAGCGCACGGCCCTTGAGGAGGCCGAGTTCGAGGACGATGATGGCGACTCGTTTGAGAAGGAGATGATGCTGCAATGTAGGTATCCCACACCTCACTCGACCTACTGACACACAGCTCTGGACCAGCTGAGGACGTACCGCCCCCGACTGTTGGTGTATGGGGCTGCAGGCTCTGGTCAAACGTACCTGGGCCCCGCGATCCTGCATCACCTCGAGGGGTTCCACGTTCAGTCTTTCGACCTCGCGACGCTGATGGGCGACTCCACCAGGGTGAGTTAAAGCCACTGTTCACAACTGACAACAGACGCCGGAAGCCGCCATTGTGCAGATGTTCGTCGAGGCCAAGCGCCACCAGCCCAGTATCATCTTCATTCCATCGCTGGGACAGTGGTCCGAGACATTGTCTGAGACGGCTCGATCCACGACGCGCGCTCTCCTTGACGGTATCTCGCCATCCGACCCGGTGCTTCTCCTCGCCATTGTCGACGGCGAGATCGCCACTCTTCCCCCTGATGTGCGCGCGTGGTTCGGCTTCAGCGACGAAAACCGCATCCAGCTCGGGGCGCCGTCCCTGGAGCAACGCGGTCAATTCTTCCAGGAGCTGATAGACACTGTCCAGCGCCCGCCCACCGCCTTCCCTGACGGCGTCGCTCGCAAGAAGCGCGTTCTCGAGGAGCTGCCCATCGCTGCGCCACTACCGCCGCGGAAGCCGACCGAGGTCGAGATCCAGCGCGAGGTGAACCGCGAGGAGGCCGCGCGCCAGATGCTCTACGTGAGCTTCTCGTCGCTTATCTCGGAGCTTTGCCGCAAGTACAAGCGGCCAGTGCAGATCGTCAAGGTGAGTACCCTCGGTCAACTTGGCATCGCTAACGAATCAGGAGGAGGCCTTTGCTTTACACCACTACCTCACCGAGCAGGCCGCGGCGAGCCAACCGCCGCCTCCCGCTGAGGGAGTTGTTGGTGAGATCGTCAACGGCGCGCCAGGCGGTGTCGGCGTTGTCGAATCGCAAGTGACGGAAGGGCCTGGTGCCATGGTCATGGGCCAGCTCGACCCCACTGTTCCGGTAGTTGAGGAGGCGGTTGCTGGCCCGAGCATGATCGTTGACCCCACGCCCGCCGAAGCTACCGTTGCAGAGGGAGCGGTTGCGCCCGTGGCGCCCGTCGACCCAGCCACCCAGAGCACGCAGGAGGCCAGCCAGCCGGCGGGGCTTTCCGCACCCTCATGGATCCCGCACGACATGGACCTCGACATGGTGCAGCGCAAGCTCACGCGGCACAAGTACTACACGCCGGCCGAGGTGTTGGCGGACATTGCGCTCATCGAGGAGAACGCCCGGCACACGAGCGACGCCGACCGCCAGCTCAAGATTATCGAAATGGCCGGCCACGCACGCATCCACGTGCAGGGCTTTGACCCGCGCTGGACTCCCGAGTTCGAGAACCTCGCCGTGCGCATGCGTGCGCGCAAGGCCGAGCGCGCCGCGGCCAAGGCTGCGAGCAAGGCTGCCACGCGCCAGCCCAGCCCGGCGAACGGCGACGCTGGGGCCGCTCCCGCCACCGACGCTCCTGCCGATGCTCCTGCCGACGCTCCTGCCACCGACGCGCCTGCAGACGCTCCTCCCGCTGATGCGCCCGCGCCCGAGTCCGTGACCGACGCCGCGGCGAACGGGAAGCGCGACCGCGAGGGCGACGAGGGCTCGGAGCAGCCTGCCAAGCGTGCGCGGGAGGATGGCGCCATGGACGTCGACGCGAACGGCACCCCCACGCCTGCACCCGCACCGGAGCCGGAGAAGCAGCGCACGCCCACTCCCGAGCCCGAAATCGTGTACCCGCCTCTTGTGGTGCCCGAGGACGAGCTCGAGAAGCTTACGCGCGCGCTCAAGCACTCGACGTACCAGCTCAACGTCGAGGAGCTCGAGCAGCTGCGCGCGTCGCTCCTCGACCGGATCTGGCGTTCGCGACGCGAGTGGGACCGCACGGCGTTGTTGGGCAACATGCGGGAGGCCGTGAGCCGGTTCGTAACCGAGGCTGCGGATGCGCGGCGCGCCGCGTCGGAGATGATGATGTAGGCAGCAGTACTCTAGATGTAGAGGTTATGAAGTTTGAATCTGTTCCTTGTACGAGAGTTGGGCCACTCACTCCACTCGCCACCACGCCTGCTTACTTCTCCTTGCATATGCAACATCTACTGAACACAAGACATCCCAAGTACACGAGCTTACTACAATCCCCGGCTTAGAGCTTGGCGGGACGCTGGAGGGCGCCGTTGGCGGGGACGCCCTCGTTGATGCCGCGGACGTTGTTGGCGGGGATGGAGCGGCCCTTGTCCATGGCGTTGCTCGAGCCGTTGAACTGCATGCCGCGGATCGACTGGTGGCCCTTGACGCCGGTGGCCTTCTCGAGGCGCGCGCCAATGTCGGGGTGCACCTCGCGGAAGATGGCAATCTGGCGCTTGATAATCTCCTTGTCCTTGCACGTGCTCATGTGGCCAGACACGGTCTGGATGAGGCGCTCGCGCTCGCCCTCCGAGAACACCTTGGTCCAGAGGTTGCGGGGGGCGTTGAAGTCCTCGGGCCGGATCTCGGAGAGGTACTGCACGGCCTGGCCGACAAAGTTGGCGTGCGCCTTGTTGACGTCGACCTTGGGCGGGAGGAACTTGACGGGGTCCTGCGTCGAGAGGTAGCCCGGGCGGCCGCCCTGGTTGTAGAAGGCCATGGGGCCGTCGCGCTGGAAGGACGCGGGCACGTAGCCCGTCGCCGGCTGGTTGACGGGCAGCTGGTGGTAGTTGGCGCCGAGGCGGTGGCGGTGCGTGTCGGGGTACGAGAAGAGGCGGGACTGGAGGACGGGGTCGGACGACGGCTCGATGCCCGGCACCATGTGCGAGGGGGAGAAGGCGGCCTGCTCGACCTCGGCAAAGTAGTTGGCCGCGTTGGTGGTGAGCGTGATCTTGCCGATCGAGCGGAGGGGGTAGTCGCCGTGGGGCCAGATGTGGGTGAGGTCGTGGACGTTGATGCCCTTCTTCTCCCAGGCCTCGACGGCCTGCTCCTGGGTCATGGTCTGGACCTTGAGGGTCCACGAGGGGTGGTCGCCGCGCTCGATGGCCTCGTAGAGGTCCTTCTGGCCGTGGTCGGGCGAGAGCTTGCCGGCCTCCTCGTTGGTGAGCGTCTTGATGCCCTGGTTCGAGATGAGGTGGAGCTGGGCGTAGACCCACTCGCCGTTCTTGTTGACGAGCTTGACGGTGTGGCCGTAGTAGCCGTGCATGTGGCGGAAGCCGTCGGGGATGCCGCGGTCCGACATGAGGATCTGGCGTGAGCGAGTGGCAGTGAGGTGGGTGGGGTGCGCGGGATATCCGGGATGTATTTCCGCGGAGGACCGGGCCAGCAAGTGACCGGTGTGGGAGCCGGGTGGAAGCCGCGTCGACAAGCTCCAACGCCGGGCGCAGCACCATACACCGCCATGCCATGCCAGCGATGGTGTGCGAGGTGTGCGAGGTGCGCTCGAGCTCCGCTCAAAGCAGATGCCAAGCAGGCCGCGCCGATGATCACCGATGGGAAGCGGTATCCGGAAAGAATCCGATTCCCGACTCGGAAAGGTGGGGCATCAGGGGTGGCGAGAGGTCACCGAGCCTGCTCCTGCCTTTGCTGCCCCGTTGCTCCGCCGTTCTCCGCTCTAGCCGCTCTACAATGCAATCCCGGGACACAATCCGCGGCCGCTGACTGGTTCGCACCAGCGGGCCTTGAGAAACTCACCATGACCTGGTGGATCGACTCGGGGTTGTTCGAGAGGTAGTCCCAGAACATGGTCGAGTCGTCGCCGCCGCCGAGGTGGGTCGCCGGGTGGCGCTTCTGGGTGTGGATGAAGTGGGGGAACTTGGCGGGGTCACGGAGGAAGAACACGGGGGTCTGGGGTCAGCCTGCTCCACGATTCTACGCTGCGCGACTCACGTTGTTGCCGACAAAGTCAAAGTTGCCCTCCTCGGTCTTGAACTTGACGGCGAAGCCACGGGGGTCGCGCGCCTGGTCGCTCGAGCCGCTCTCGCCACCGACAGTCGAGAAACGCAGGGTGATGGGGCACGTCTTGCCCTTCTTGAGGAAGTCGGCGCACGAGAGGTCCTCGGCGCCCTCGAGCGACTCCCAGATACCGTGGGCGCCCGAGCCCTTGGCGTGGACGACGCGCTCGGGGATGCGCTCGCGGTCAAAGTGGGCGAGGAGGTCGATGAGGTGGAAGTCCTGGAGGAGGAGGCCGCCGTTGCCGGCGCGCTGCGAGGCGTAGGGGTGCGCGATGGGGGCGCCGTTGGAGGCGGTGTACACGGCCTGGCGCGAGGACGAGTCGCGGTCGGCCTCGTACGACTTGGGCTTGGGGGCGTCGTTCTTGGTCATTGTTGCTGGGATGGAGAAAGTAGAGTAGAGAGAAAGAGAGATGGAGAAAGAGGAGGAGAAATGTATAGAGGTGGGCTTTGGTGGGACACGGCAGAGGCGGGGCGGGGGGTAGCCGGCGTCGGTGGAGGCCGGCGAATGGGAGGACGCGCGATTGCGAGAGTGCAGGTGGGCAACGCGGTCACATCAGCCAGTCTCCCCTCTTCTCTAGCCTCTGCCTCATTCCAGGTCACATGCTAACCGCGGTGCGCAACAGCAGAGGGTTGCAACAGAGTGGAGGATGATTTCCTCGGAGTTGCCGCCTGTTCGCCCACACATCAGGCAATTGTCGTCACCTCGCACCCTCGCACCCCTCTCCCCGTGGGGGTCCTGCCTTTGGCGCTCATCCTGAGCGTGGGGTGGGAACAGCCCACCTCTGCTCTTGGCCCTCGCAACCTTGCAAACCTCACGGCACCCCGCCATATTCTTCCAGCCCTCTGGTCTCGACCTCCGCTGCCTCGGCTCCCCCGCCGGCCTCGCTCCTGCCGAGCGTGCCTGTAATCTCCATAATGCACGTTGCAGCATTGGCGCGTCAGTACCGCGGCGCGCGGTCTCCGACCACGTCGGGGCTCGCTCCGGTCGCGTCGGGGCGTCGGGGTGAGCGCCGTGCCGAGGCTGGCAGCGACAGTGTGCTACATGAATCCAGCGTCTGCAAGAATCTAGCTGGATGCATCGACGAGCGGGCATAGCTGGCATAGCTCGCGAGTACCTCTGATGATCGGTTGGGGCAGAAGGGAGGCGGAGAATGCCGATGCTTGGCTGTCACCACCGCCACGCACAGACCACAGACCGCTTGATCAGGCTCACGAGAATGCCGGCGGTCCAAGTGTCGTGTCCTGGGACGCAGGCAGCTCGGGCATCGGGGTGAGGGCATGAATAATCTCGGGCGACGCCGCTCTCCGCTCCGGCCTCGTCGCGACACCGTTCTCCACCACCACGTCCGGTGCAATCGGAGTTCGAGCGGCACCCTGGGTTGGAAATTCTCCCGGCTGCGTGCAGTTCCGCCCGCTGGCTGTGCATCTCTGGCCTGGCTGCCGCAGGCTGCCTGCCACCTGCAGTTGGTGCATGGTTGTGCCAAGGGAACGTTCTCATCAGACAGCTCAGACCACGTTGTGGCGCCCCGTGGCCCTTCGACCTCCCTCGACCTCGACCCCGCTGATCCTTGCCGATCCGCCACACTCGCTCGCTCAGAAAACTCGCGTCCTCGCTATCCACCTCTGCTCGCGATCCATTTCTGCGCGAGTGCGAAAAGGAGAGGAGAGAACGAGTTGGGGACACAGCGGTGCCTCACTGCGTCATCGCCGATCTCCGGCTGTGACGAACCGGCCATCTCCCGAACTCACTTCCGCGCACCTCACACCTCACAAACACACCATCCGCCACACCCACCATGCCACGGTGACTACCGCCGGCCCTCTGATCCTCCCACCGAGCTAGCCCCCGGCGATGACCACGCCGCCGGGCTCACCCCGGCCCGCGCCCTCCTCACCCCGCGCCCTGCCCTCACCCTCACCCGCCTCACCAGCCTGGACGCCGGGCATCCGCTCCGCCTCCCCCTTCCCGTGGACGACGCCCAAGCGCCCCTGGCCCCTCCTGCACCAGCTCTCGCACCAGCTCTCGCACCTCTCCCTCCCCCTCCCCCCACCGCCGCCGACACTAACCCTCCGGAGCGGCGCCTACCGCGGCCCGACGGGCCGCTCCGCGCTCCTCCTCGCGCTCCTGCGCGCCCCCGCCGCCCTCGTCCTCCTCCTCGCCCTCCCCCTCCAGGTGCTCCGGTACCTCCTCACCCGCCCCCGGGGCTTCACCCTCAGAACCTACCTGATATTCCGCGCGATCCGCCTCCTCTCGCGCCTCGTGCCCCTCCTCCCGCCCCCCGAGACGCGGCGCGCGCGCTGGCGCACCCCGCGCACCCTCGGCCCCAAGCCCGCCGTCAAGCTCGACACCGTGACCATCGAGCCCGTCCCCGAGGGCTGGCGCACAGGCTACGCGGCCGACGCCGGCGGCGTCCAGCCCCTGCAGATGCCGGGCTTCCTCCTCACCCCGCCCAGCGCCGGCGACAGGGCCATCCTCTACCTCCACGGCGGGGGCTACTACACCGGCCACCCGCTGTACACGTCCTTCCCACACCGCCTCGCGGCCGAGACAGGCGCGCGCGTCCTCGCCGCGCAGTACCGCAAGCCGCTGGACGCGGCTTCCGCCTTCCCCGGGCCCCTGCTCGACGCGCTCGCCGCCTGGCGCTACCTCACGACGATCGTCAAGCCCGCCCACATCGTCCTGGTTGGCGACAGCGCGGGCGGCCACCTCGCCCTCTGCCTCCTCCGCCAGCTGGGTGCGCTGAACGAGCCGCTGCCCGCCGGCGTCGCCCTCGCCTCCCCCTGGGCCGACCTCTCCCTCTCCTTCCCCTGGGACGCGCCGCTGGACGTCATCACCAAGCCCCAGCTCGCGCGCGCGGCCGCCAGCGCCACGCGGCACTATGACGACGCGGAGCGGCGCGGCGCCTTCTTCTCCCCAGCCCTCGCCGAGGCCGGGCACTGGCGCTTCCTGGGGTCGCGGGTGTTCGTGACCTGGGGCGGGCGGGAGGCGCTGGCGGACGAGGACGCCGCGCTCGTCGCGGGCATGCGGCGGGACGGGGTGGACGTGGCTGTGTGGACCGTGAGTGCGAGCAGCGGAGTGGAGGCAGCGGAGTGGAGCGAGGCGACAGTAGAGGGCTCGCGGGGGAGCGTCCGAGGGTGTTGGGAGCGAATGGAAAGTGCCAACGCTGACGCCAGGACGAGGACGGCGTGCACAACACGCCGCTGTTCGACGCCATCTTCTCGACGCCGTCGCGCGCCTTCACGCACTTTATGGATGGCGTGCTCGACCTCCTGTCGTCCGACGACGCGACGAGCGAAGCGAGCTTCAAGAGCGGCCCCGGCCCGAGCAGCTTGGGCCGGAGCAGCGCGACCCGCAGCAGCGTGAGCGGGAGTGTGAGCGGCATGGTGAGCGGAAGCGTGAGCAGAGGAAGCGGAAGCGGCAGCGTAAGCGGAAGCGTGAGTGGCGCCAGCGAGGAGAGCCACCCGCCCCTCTCCCCCGCGAGCGAGTTCTTCGTGGAGGTGCACGAGGGCGAGGTCGAGTAGTGTTGTACAGTACGTGTACGTCTTGCTTCTGCGCAGCGCATGCGGTACCGCGTATCGCTTAAGCACATTCCGTGATTACAACGCGAAGAGCGCCACGCGTTATTTCAAGAGACATTTCAAGACACCGGACGTCATATTACACAGCACCCCGACTCGGGCGCCATTCATCAGTGCATACCCACGCGCGCGCCACTGATGCGCGGCTCGGCGTCGGCGTCGGCGGGACCGAAGCGGAACCGTGCGGCTGCTCGCTGCTCACATGTACTAAAGCCTGCCACTCACTTCGTACTAAAGCCTGCCACTCGTCTTGAGCCCACCTCGCCACCTACCCGCTCACTATGGCCACACCCCCCGAAGTCAACGGCTGGACCGCCGTGCCCGTCGACGGCGCGGCGCTCCTCGGCCCGGAGGGCTTCATCGCCCCCCCCGCCCCCCTCCTCGCCAACGAGATCGAGTGGCCCACCGACCCCGTCGTCACCCAGGTCCAGGCGTACGCGCGCGACAACCTCCCCGGCCCGGTGTACAACCACTCGATGCGCGTGTTCTACTGGGGTGGGTGTCTGTCTTCTCCTCCCTCTGCCTCCCCTCTGCCCTCCCCGCCTGCCCTCTCCCCTCGCCCCCCTCTTCCCTTCGGCTCGCTTGCTCGCCTCCCCTCGCCCGCTCCCCGCTGACCCCAGCCTCCGCCATCCTCCGCCAGCAGCTCCCGCAGCACCCCCTCGCGCCCTCGACGCTCGCGCTCACCTGTCTCCTCCACGACATCGGGGCGACGCCCGCCAACCTCAAGGCCACGCGCATGTCCTTCGAGTTCTGGGGCGGCATCGAGGCCCTCCACGTCGTCCAGGCCGCCGGGGGGAACAAGGACGCCGCCGAGGCCGTGTGCGAGGCGATTATTCGGGTGAGCTGCTCTAGGGGCTAGGTGACCACTCTGCCCTCCCTCACCCTCCCTCCCCTCCCTCCCTCCCTCCCTCCCTCCCCTCCCCAACCCTTCCCTCCCCAACCCTCCCCTCCCCAACCCTTCCCTCCCGGCCCCCCACCCCACTCGCTCCGCTCGTAGCTCTTGCTCACACCAGCACCAAGACCTCGGCACAGACGGCACCATCACCCTCCTCGGGCAGGTGATCCAGCTCGCCACGATCTACGACAACGCGGGCCGCTACCCCGCCCTCATCCACCCCACCACGCGCGAGGACGTGCTCGCCCTCTTCCCGCGCGCCGGCTGGCTGCGGTGCTTCGCGGACACGGTCAGCGAGGAGATGGCGCGCAAGCCGTGGTGCCACTCGACGCACATCCCGGGCTTCATCGGCCACGTGCTCGGCAACGAGCTGTTCGCGCAGTACGGCTGAGTCAGTAGCGCGATGTATCAATGTCGCTGCATGTCCAATAGTCTAGGTCGGCCGCGGGGGGACCGGTGGCGGAGCGGACTGGTCCAGGCTCGATCCGCGCAGGTGCGCCGGTTTCGGCGCTTTTGGCGGGGGAGCGCGTGACGAGCTTTGTCCCGCTGGGGAAGGGCGGGCGGGCGGTGGCGGTGGTCCTCGGAACCCACTCTTGGGGGATACTGCACCATTCGGGGGCGCGGGACGGGGAGGAGGCGAAGGCTGTCCTCGGAACCCGCTCTTGGGGGACACGCCATTCATGCGCGGCGGCAGCGGCGGCGGCGGGGACTTGGGATCTCCCGGCCTCGGAGGGAGGGGTGGCTGCTCCGCCGAGAGATCCAACCGCGGCGGCAGCGGTGGCGCCCTGGACGGGATCGGGTCTACGCTCGCACGGCGCGCAGGCAGTGCCGGCGCGGACTTGGGTCCGGGCCACCGCCCTGCCACAGGGGACGCCTGAGGGGAGGTGGCCTCTCGCGCTGGCAACGGCGGCGGGACGGATGTGACACCAGGCGACGTGGCCTGCCGCATCTCGGGCTGCCCGCGCACTGGCGGGGGCAGCGACGCCCGCTTCGCCATCCCGCGCACGGGCGGGGGCAGCCTGTCGCGCTGGGTCTCCTCCGGACTGTACGCGGGCGGCTGCCGCGCCGGCAGGGGCGGCGCATACGCCGGCAGCTGCGGCTCCTCACTGGGATCGCACCCCCACGCCTCCTGGAACCGGTTCATGGCCGCCTGTATCCGCCCGCTAGCGGCGGGGGGCACGACAATCTGCTGCCCCTCCCTGAGCCCGCCCATCTCTGTTATTGCCACGCGCGCGGCGGCCGCCATGCGGGGGCGGAGCGCGTCGGCCTCCCGCAGCACGGGCTGCGCGCGCCGCCACAGCGCGGAGTACTCCGCCGTGTAGCTCGGGTGGAGGTGATCCCTCGCCTCCGCCCGCTGCGCGGCGGCGATCTCCATGGGCACGCGGCGGCGGATGACCGTCGTGATCTCGGGGATGAGGGCGTAGGCCTGCACGACGGAGGCCTTGTAGATGTTCACCAGGAGGAGGACGGAGGACTCGCGGAAGTCGGCGGCCACCGCGTCGAGGGCGGAGAGGGCGGCGCCGAGGGCGGGTATCTGCGCCTCGAGCTGCGAGAGGAGGACGTGGAACCACGCTACGATGTCCGGGATGTCGGCGACGTTGACCGGCTGGTTGAGCAGCGCGGGCAGGTCCGCGAACGTGCAGGGGCGGGTGAGGCGGGCGCCCATCGTGAGTGAGGGGTGAGCGGGTGGGGCCGTCGCCCAGTGCACAAGTGCACTGCTTATACGTCGGGGCGATGCATCTGCTCATGTCATCTCCAGGCCCGGCCCGGCGTGCCTTCATGACGAGAAGTCACGCTCGTCGAGTTCCGTCGGCAGTGGTGTGTTCCTGGGCGGGACTGGTCACCTGCGATTAGCCGTAAGTCTGGCCACCTCGGGCAGGGCAACTCGGCCACAATCATATCATACAGAGCTACAGTCCTAGTCCTAGTCCTTCTTCTGGGGCTTCTTGGACCCGCCGAGGAAGTCGGCGGCGGAGAAGCCCTCGGGCGCGGCAATCTCCACGATCGGGTCCTCGCGCGCATCGTACTCGAGCCGCAGCGCGCGCGTCATGACCGCGTGCATGCCGTACAGGCACGTGATGTACGTGAACTCCATGATCTCGACGTCGTCCATAAACGTCTTGAGCTTGTCGAACACCTCGAGGGGCACGCGCCCGTCGCCGAGCATGAGCGCGTCCGTGTACGCGAGCACCGCGCGCTCCTGCTCGTCGTAGCAGTCGGCGACGGCCCAGTACGCGATGGCCTTGATCTTGGCCTCGGCGACGCCGAGCCCGCGCAGCGACTTGCAGTGCTGCGAGAAGACGAACTGGGAGCCCTTGGCCCAGCCCGCGCGCGTCTGGCCCAGCTCGCGCAGCACCGGGTCCAGCTTGCGGTCCGGGTTGCGGTAGAGCTTGAAGCCGTCGGTCGCGTGCTTGAAGATGTCGGGGGTGAGGGCGAAGGTCGGCCACCAGTCGCCGGGCGTGCCCGTCGACGTGCCGCGCTCCTTGACGGGGTCGCGGTCGCCAAAGAGCCGGTTGTAGTACTCGAGGACGTTGGCGTCGGTCACCTCGGCGCGGGGCACCTCGCGGAGGATGGGCGGCTTCTGCTCGGGGTTGGTCATGGCGGGGGTAGCGAGCGAGCGGAGTGAGCGAGTAGAGGGGCGAGCGAGTGAGCGGAGCGAGCGAGTAGAGGGGTGAGAGTGTGGTGGGTGTGAGAGCGGGCGGGTCGATGGGAGTCACCTGGGAATGCAGCAGCTATATGTATTCACTGCTCCCACTCTCGCTAGCAACGCGGCCATGCCCGCTTCGTCACGCGTGTTGCGGTCAGCAGTCAGCGGGGCACGCGGGGCCGCAGGTCAGCAGATCTCGGCCTGCGGCATTGGCTCGACCCGGATGGGTGTCTCTGGGATCAGGTGAACAAGCCCAGCCTCGGTGGGGTGGGCGGGGGGCGTGGCGGGGACCGAGGTATACCCGGCGGAATGTGGTCAGCAGAGATGATGGCAGAGGAATGCTCGGATCGGCAAAACCCGAACTCCGGCGAGATAAGCCAACTTCATGTCACCGATCACGGTGGGGTTCTGAATCTTGGTAAGGTCAGGTCTCTGTTTACCTATCCCACTCTGTCCACTCGTCCATCGTTGCCAGGGGGGCGCGACTCACCGCCTCGGGGTCGACTTCGCCACACGCTTGCCCGCTTGAAGCTTGGGCGGGGCGGAGAGCATCGCACGCCGATGTGAAGCCAGTGGGCTCCAGGTGTGTCGGAGGCTGTCGTGGGCGTGTCACTGTCGAGTGGTGGCGTCTCAGTCGCCGGGGCTGCTGCATGAACGACCTGGCTCGTTCAGGAGGAGAGGGAGGGAATGGGAGAGAGGGCGGTGGAGTCCAACCCAAAGGGGTCGTGCACGGCGCCGCTGGGAGGAGTCGGAGACCGTCCAGTGATGATGGGGCAGTACTCGATCCAGGTTGGGTCGAGCGCTGCGGAGGGCGGGGTCTGCCCATCTGGAGAGAGTGGGATCCGGCATGGCAGTGGGCAGGACGTACGCGCCGAGTGCCAGTGATTGAATGCATCAAGTGAAGAAACGCTGCGCGCCTGGCCCTTCAAATGAACTCGTACTCGTTCTCAGATCTAACCCATGCAACCGCACTCATCAGGGCACCAGATCTGCTGAAGCGCGGCCTACAGTCCTTGATAGTGGAACGCACCGCCACCGTGCTTGGCGCGATACTGCTCCCGCACAGGGCACCGCAGATTGCTCAGGCGCCCCCCCTTGTGGGCCTCGAAGCACTCGTCGCTGTCCACCCTACACAACAGACACAGCGGGTCTAAAAACGTCCTGACCTCCTCAGCGTTGAAGATGTCGCGCGAGACGAGCCAGCTCGCGGGGAGGCGATACCATCCGACGACGACCAGCTGGTTGTGCCCGTCGGCGCATGCGGGCACCGGGCGGCCGGTGGACACGAACGCGAGGTAGTACTGTGCGCGCGGCTGCCGCACGCCGGTGAAGAAGAACCTGATGTGCGGGTCGGAGAGGTCGCAGCGGATCTCGTAGCGAACGACCTCGGCCGCCGGTGGCCCCAGAGGAAGCGCATGGCCCATCGTCCCGCCTTTCAGGAACGCGTCGTCGAAGACGTACGTGAGGGACGAGGTCGAGAAGGGAATCTTATCGGGCCAGGTGAAGCCCTCGGAAAAGACGCGCACCGAGCCGAAGTGCGGCGGGGGGAGAGACTTGTCCAGGACGAACTGGTCGGCGTCAAGGCCACCATCGGCGCCGAGGTCGAGGCACTCCAACGCGCCGACGAGCTCGGGGTGCTCGTCGATGTAGATGTGGGTGCTGTGGCATCGCAGGCGCCAGTTGCCGCCGCTGTTATCGCTGACAACGCGCTTCGCAAGCTTCTTGTCGGCGCGAGTCTTGAACTGTCCGTGGGCGGCGCGGAGAGCGAGGAGGGTGCGCACGTCGCACGTGTTGCGGACGATACTGTCGACGATGGCGGGGAAGAAGTCGACCCAGGTGGGTTCGAGGGGCAAGGGGGTCACGACGGCTGGGGCTTGCGGGGGGTAAAAGCAGACTGGCCACGTATTGGGGTGGCCGGGTGGGAAGAGCGAGCCAAGATCCTCTTCTTGAAGCTCGGAGGCGGGAGGTGGATCGGGCAGATTCTTGAAGCGTTCCAGCGAGTACAGCATGGTGAGTTGGAGTGAGTTGGATGTTGGATGTGCGTTGTGGTGGTGGGGGAGGGGGTGCGAACGCGGATGTGGGACTGTCGAAAGTGGTGGTCTTGCCGCAGAGGGAGCGGAGAGACAATGCGGCCTGTATGGGAGGTGCGAGCTGCGAGGTCGCCGGGACAGGGGTAGGAGGCGCGAGGTGGATCCGTCTGCCGTTGGCGTCGAGCGTCCTCGGGGTCTGCAGGTCAGCAAGGGAGAGTCCGAGGAGCGAGGCGGAAGGACTGACTGTTGAAAGGTGGTTGTGAGAGTCGGTTGAATGTGTACAACATGCGAGATGGACGAGATATATATTTACGGTTGAAGAGCATTCCCCTCGCACCCTTTATCCTTGTCCGTCACAAGTCACACCACCACATCTCTGACTGACATGCTGACACTCTTCTCTCACACGCCACCATCCCACGCTCACAGCATACCAACGACCCTCCGCACCCTCGACACGCTCTCCAACCCTCGCACCCCTCGAAACCTCTCACGCACCATGAATGGGCCCCGCTGGGCCCCGGCGCGATCCCGCCCGCGGATGACGACGGCGCTCTGATCGCCCGCGACCATCGCACTCCCACGTCTACGCACGCATGAATCCACCTCCTCACCATCGCCATGGTCGACCTCCTCCGCCCCTTCCGCCGCGAGCGCCGGCCCAGCGCCGAGACGCGCGCCCGCACCGAGCGCCCCCGCTTCGCCGCCGGCATCGCCTCCACCCTCCCACGCAAGGAGACACGCCTCCGGCGCGCGCCCGAGCCCACGCTCCCGCGGTGCACCTGCGGCCACCCGCGCCTCCCGCCGTCGCACGCGCTCGACGCGCACCCGCCGCTGCCTGCACGCCCGCCGGCTTCTCGCCCGCCCTCGATGGCATCGCCCTCCACTCGCGCCTCACCTCTCCCATCGCGGCCCACGTCTTACATGCCCCCATCGCCTCTCCCGCCGCCGTCGCCCCTCCCGCCGCCATCGCCACGCCCCCCGTCGTCCTACAAGCCACCGTCGCCTCTCCCCTCGCCGCGCCCGTCATCGTACATGCTCCCCTCGCCGCGCCTGCCCCCCTCGCCGCTCCCCCCGTCGCCCCTCATTCCTCCCTCGCGCCCCCGCGAAGCCAGGCCCAGACCCCAGTCTATGCCCCCCCAACCCGCCCCCAGCAGAGAACGCCCCATGACCTTCCACACTCTCGCACCGCCCGTCTCCTCCCCATCCCACTCTCCTTCCCCCTCCACATCCTCCAAGCGCCTCTCCTTCGACCCCCGCCTCGCAGCCTGGGACGCCGCCAACGCCCGCCGCACCCTCCCCGCCCGCAACTCGAGCATCCCCCCCACCCCCTCGCCGGCGCTGACTCCCTCGCCCCTTCCCAGCCCACCGAGCGCCAGCCCCGCCCCCGTCCCCACAGTCCCCCGCCTCCCGCCGGGCGCCCAGCCCCCCGCCCTCGTCGGCTGGGTGGCCAGGGAACCCCGCCAGCGCCCCCCCGACCGCAAGGCCCAGAACAGACTGAGCTGCCCCGCCGACTGGCTCGAGCGCCCCGCCTACCCCTCGCCGAGCATGCCGTGGGGCGCGTCGGCATCGACGGCATCCCTCAGCCCCCTCTCCGAGTCGTCCCCGACGCCAGACTTGCCCCAGCCCCGCCACGGCCAGGCGTCCATCTCCACCCTCTCCTCTTACTCCACGGTGTCCCCGCCCGTCACCAAGACGCCCGAGCCGTCCCACGCGCCCACGCCTCCTCCGCGCCACGCAGGCCACACGTCCATCTCGACCCTCTCCTCCTACTCCACGCTGTCCCCGACTAAGACGCCCGACACGCCCCAGCCTCCGCAGGTAGGCCAGACCATCTCAACCCTGTCAGCGCCGCGCGCTCCAGACACGCCCCTCTCCACACCCCCGCGCCACGTGTCCGCCTCCCTCTCGCCACGCCGCTCGCCTCTGCCCATCTCCACGCCCACGTCAGACAAGGCGGGTAGAGCGGACCCCGACGCGCGCCCCCGCCCGCCCGCGCCCCGCAAGCTCTCCGTCTCCGCGCTCGCAGGCCTGCCCCCCGGCGCCGCCGAGCCGCCGGCCGTCATCAACCCCACGGCCGCGTCCAAGCCTGCACCGTCCAAGCATCTGGGACTGCCACCCACTCCCTCCAAGCCCACGCGCAACGGCGCCCTCCTCACCCCACCCGCCCCCTCCCCACCCACCCCCACTGCCCCCTCTCCACCGGCCCCCACCGCTCCCGCCCGCTCCAATCCCCCACCCCTCCCGCCCGGCGCGCGTGCAGCGCGTCCCCCAATCCGCGTCGACACGGGGTCGCGCGACCGCGACGCCGTCCGTGTCTTCGTACCCCCCGCAGAGCTCGACCCGCCGGCCTACAACCCGACCTGGGCGCTGGACACCGACTTCGGGCGCCCGCTCAAGTCGTAGATACTCTGGCCCCAAGCCATAGACACACTCTCAAATCTTAGACGATCTCAAGTCACAGACACACTCTCAAGCCATGACACTCATAGCTACATCATGCATACATTGGACACTACACTAGCCGCGCAGCGCGACGGGCGGCGGGAGCAGCGGGATCGCGTCGAGCTCGAACGCGGCCGCCTTGAACGCCGCCTCGAGCGCGTCGTCGAGCGCCGCTTCCCCAGGCGCGCCGGGGAGGAACGCGGACCACGGGTCGTCGTAGCTCCAGCCCGGGGGCACGGGCCCTGATGCGGCGGGCTTGCCGAACCCGCCGAAGGCGGGGGCGGAGGCGGCGGGCGTGGCGGGCTTGCCGAAGGCCGAGGAGGAGAACGCGCCGCCCGCGGGCTGCCCGAAGGCGCTCGCGGAGCCGAAGGCGGAGGTACCGCCCGGTGCGGCGGGCTTGCCGAAGGCGCTGGTGGCGGTAGTGGTGGTGGAGGGTTGGCCGAACGCACTAGCTGCAGGCGCACTGGCGGCAGGCGTGGAGCCGAATGCGCTGGTCGCGGGCGCCGCTGGAGTGGTGCCGAATGCGCTCGGTGCTGCGGGGGATGCGGGCGCTGGCGCGGCTGGAGCGGCGGCCGGCGTACCGAACGCCGAGGTCGCGGGCTTTCCAAACCCACTCTGCCCGAACGCGGACGGCTGGGAGGCCTGGCCGAACGCGGACGCGGGCTGCGACGGCTGTCCGAACGCTGAGGTCGCGGGCTGGGCGGGGGTGGACGGCTGGCCAAACGCAGACGTTGCAGGCTGCGCCGGTGTGGACGGCTGCCCGAAGGCAGAGGTCGCGGGCTGGGCGGGCGTCGACGACTGGCCGAACGCAGACTGCCCGAACCCGGCGGCAGGCTTGCCGAACCCGGACTGGCCGAACGCGCTGCCGGCCGCTGGGGTCGTGGTGGTGGAGTTCCCAAACCCGCCCGCTGTGCTGCCGAACGCGCTGGCTGCCGGCGTGGTGGTGGGGTTGTTGCTCCCGAACGCGCTGGTTGCCGGCGTGGTGGTGTTGCTCCCGAAGGCGCTGGTTGCCGGCGTGGTGGTGTTGCCAAACGCGCTCGCCGCTGCCCCAAAGCCCCCGGGCTTCTGGCCGAACGTGCTCTGCCCGAACGCGGAGCCGACTTGCGGGGTCGAGGTCTGCCCGAACGCGCTCTGCCCGAACCCGCCAGTGGCCGTCGTCGCGGGCTTGCCGAACGCGCTCTGCCCAAAGCCCGCCCCCGCCGCGGGGGTGGTCGTCGAGCCAGATCCGAAGCCGCCGCTCTGGTTGTTCTGCCCGAACGAGCTCGTGCCGAACGCGCTCCCAGCCGGCTTCTGGCCGAACGTGCTCTGCCCAAACGCCGAGCCGGCCTGAGGCGCCGTCGAGCCAAAGCCAGAGCTTGGAGCAGCAGGCGTCGAGCCGAATCCGGATGCCGGAGTCGAGGTCGAGCCGAACGCGGAGTTCTGCTGGGTGTTGCCGAATGCGCCGCTCGACGAGCCCGCGCCAAACGCGCTCTGGCCGAACCCGGAGCCCGCGGGCTTCTGCCCGAACGAGCTCTGCCCAAATGCGCTGCCTCCGGCCGGGGCGGTGCCGCCAAACGCGCTCCCCGTGGCAGGGGTACTCCCAAAGCCGCCGGAGCCACTCGCGCCAAACGACGAGCTCCCAAACGCGCTCTTCCCGGGCGAGCCAAACCCTCCAGGCTTTTGGCCAAAGCTCGAGCTGCCGAACGCGCTGGGCGCGGCGGTGCTGCCGCCAAACCCGCTACTCCCGAACGCACCCCCGCTCCCGCCAAAGCCGCTCTGCCCAAACCCAGGCTTCTGGCCAAACCCTCCCCCTCCCCCTCCAGCGAGCACGGCCGCCTCGCTGAACTCCGGCGGCCGCGGCCCGCCCGGCGCCCCGTCCTTGAATCGCGCGTTGTGCAGCGCCTCCGCGCTCTTCGTGACCTGGGGTATGCTGCGCAGCGCGGCGTCGAGCGTGTTCTTGGCGTCGCCGAGGACCTTGGCCTCCTCTGCGACGTACGACTGCGCGTTGCCCGCCTTGAGCGCCTGCACCGACTTCCAGCGCAGCTCCTCGGGGCTCACGTCGGTGCCGAGGACGTTGGGCTCGTACTTTGCCGCGCCGAAGACGGAGGCGGGCCACTGCGGACGCTCGGCGCCGAGCTCGAGGCGGATCGTGTCGTCGCTGCGGTTAGAGGAGGGGGGGAAGGGGGTCGCCCAGGAGGGCCAGTAGGTGGGGGTGGCCCAGAACGGCGTAGTGGTCCACGGGGCGGGCGCACGCCGCGGAGTGGAGAAGGCGGAGGGCTGGGAGAACATGGGGGGATGGTGCACAGAGCACTCTAGAGGTTGCGATTGAGCAGGGAGTGATGGTGAGGAGACCAAGTCGAGCCACTTATATGCCCACAACGCCAACGCTGTCGCTGGCTAGCTGGCGCCGCGCCACTCACTTGAATTGATATTTTGAGCCTTGGGCGCGCTGGCCCAGTGGCTGGGTGTTGGCGGACGAGAAGCCGCCACCGAAGCTGCTGCGCGCATCGCGCGGCGGGTGCTGGAAGCGGCAGCTGTTGCCGTAGCGGCAGTTGCTGGCGTTAGCTAGCGCGAGAATGGGCCAGCTTACCCGGACAGCCAGTTTCGGCAGATCTGCTGAGACATGGACGAGTAACTCGAGTCAGAGTGAATGGGTGGAGATGGATTGTTGATTTCGCAGGCAAGAGTTGGTAGGTGGCAACTCGAGGTGCTTCGCGAAACTTGTTTCCGCCCCCGTTAGTGCGCGGCTGAGTTCTCTTCACACCACCCCTGCAGCCCCAGCGTGCGTTAGTGCTTTGTCGCTCCGGCTGGTTTTCTAAACAATACATGACTACAGTACTCTACACGTCTATGGCCAAGGTACCCAGGCTGATGCGCTTAGGAAACGCTCATGGGACTTCCGGCGCGACTTTGCCGCCCGACGTTCCACGTCTCGGGGATGCCGCCGAATAACTTGGGCTTGACACCGTTGACTAACCCGTCGTCCGGCGCCTTGCCCCCGTTGAGCAGCATCGTAGGGTCCCACGTCCCGTCGCCCACGCGCGACGAGAAGAACGTGCGCTTCTTGCGCCCGTCGGGCTCGCTCCCTTCTGGCGACATGGACGCCTGGCGCTTGGACGACGGGAATCCGTTGACGCGTGGCCGCGGGTTGGGGCGCAAGGACAGGCCACCCTGCCGCTGCGCGCGGCTACGGTGGGCGTGCGCGCCAATGTCCGAGTCCGAGTCAGAGTCCGACTCCTCGCCGCCGCCGTTGCGCTGGCGGAAGATTTCTAAGGGTCAGCGGATGCGGAGGGCGCGACTCACTTCTGATGCGCTGGTCAAGCTCGTTGTCCGGGTCGTCGTCGTCGTCGTCCTTGTTGATGCCCAGCACTCTGGAGAGCGGCTTGCTGGACACCTCGCGCATCTGCACACCTGGAGCGTGGGGAAGCTCGCGCAGGTTCTCAAAGACCTGGCGCTTGAGCGCCTCGAGGTACTCGGGTGGGTTGTGGTCGTCGACGTTGGTCGGCAGGACCTCGAGCTTGTATCTTGGGCCAAAGTACTCCATGTAGCGGTTGAATGGGAGGTCTTCTGGGAGCTCGACACCGCACATGATCGAGGTCTCCTTGGTCCAGGCCTTCGACACGTTCTTGCTGTTGACGTCAGCCGCGTGTCCAGGCGTAGGGGCCGTGTAACTCACATGGTGTAGCCTCCACCGCCGACCATCATGACGGGGACGTTGAAGGAACGCACGTAGCGCGCGCACATCGAGTGGCCCTCGAGCGTAAGGTTGAAGCCACCGAGCTTGTCGCCAGACAGCGAGTCGGCGCCGAGCTGCAGGACAACCGCACCAGGGCGGAAAGTCTCCATGATCTGCTTAATGATCTGTTGTCAGCTAAACGCGCGCTTTGCTCAGCTCACAGGCTTGAACACGGAGTGGTAAGTGGCGTCGGTGATGCCGTCACGGAGGGGCACGTTGACGGCGTAGCCCTTGCCACGCTTGATGCCGTTGTCGCGGACGTCTCCAGTGCCGGGGAAGAACTCGCCGAAACGGTGGAAAGAGCAGGTCATGACGCGGTCGGTGGTGTAGAATGCCTCCTCCACGCCGTCACCGTGGTGGACGTCAACGTCGATGTAGAGCACGCGGGGGTGGATGCGCAGCAGCTCAAGAATCCCAAGGACACTGGTGTCAGTTATGCGAGGACTACGGCGAAACTCACATGTCGTTCACGTAGCAGAAACCAGAGGCCTCCGACTTCTTCGCGTGGTGCAGGCCGCCCGCCCAGTTGACGGCGACATCCGCGTGGCCAGAGTTGAGCTTCTCCGCGGCGCCGAGGGAGCCGCCAGCGGAGATCGTGCAGAACTCAAACACACCCTCGAAGGCAGGGCAGTCCTCGCCAGTGAGACCTGGATGTCAGCTGTGGTCGACATGGGCTGTTTAGCTAACTTACACCGTATTCCGTTGCCCGTGAGCGCCTCGGCGGTCTCGGGAGTGACGGCCTCGAGGAGGTCGATGTACTCGTCGGTGTGGAACTTGGTCATGTCCGTCTTGGTGGCGCGGCGGGGCCTCTGTTTGTCAGCGCTATGCGCTCCGCAGGCGACTCACAAAAACCTGCATGGCCTTGCCGCGCGACCCGTTCATAATGCGGCGCTCCCACTTGGCAGCCTCCTGCATCTCCTCGTCCATGGCAGCGGTGGGGTCGTTGAGGGCGCGCGCGCCCTCCCCCACCTCGTCGGGCGCGTCGACCTCCATGTCGTCGCACAGGCCGTAGTTGCTGACGAGGTTGTGCGTCATGCGGATACGGTGCGGCTTCATGGGGTGGCCCAGGAAGAAGTGGTAGTTGCCGACATCGTCTGTGGTCAGTTGTGAAGGAGCGGCGAGTACACACGGTCGTAGAAACTGTGGGTCAGCGTTTGGGTGGGTTTGGGCGGGTGGTGGAGGTTACTCACTAGGCGACACGGCGGTTGTTGCGGTTGGGGTTGTTGAGGTCGGTGGATACATCCATCGGCTCGGTGCGCTTGGGGTCGGCCAGCGACGCCATGGTGCTAGCTCTGGCGTTGGTGGCGCGGAGAGGGAAGCAGGGATGGATGGGGGGACAGTTGGTGCTGTCGGGCAAACGGGAGCCGGATGGGAAGGAAGGGAAGAAATGATCAACACGGTGTTGACGACGGTAGACAAGGGAGTAGGGTTGTGGGTAGAGGATCTCGCAAGGAGGAAGAAGAAGAGATGAAGGGGGAGTGGGTGGATGAGAGATGGAGGATGACGAGTGGAGGAGGACGAGTGAGTGAGGAGATGATGAGGGACGACGAGCAGATGCGACCAAGGGTGCCCAGCGCCCATCAACCTCCGCTGCTAGCCCAACCAAGCCTGGGGGGTGGGGGGGCAATGTCACGTGATGCTCAATAGGAGGATTTAGCTCTCCCACGGTGGCACAGTGACACGGCTGAGGAGCGCGTCGGATCCAGGGCCAGGGGCCGAGGGGTGGAGGTGATCGAGTGAGTGGCGTGGACGTGGGAGATCTGGCGTGGGGCAGATTAGCGCCTGGGTGTGACGGAGTTAGCCGTGGGGTGAGGTGGACCTTCCCCGCACTGACCCACCAGAGCTAGAGGTACGTACTCGGCTTCCCCGCCACCTCCACCGCACCCACCCCCGTGTCACACTCCCCGTATCGGTATCCGACCACTGCGCTGGAGCCGAACCATGCCATTCATCAACGACTCGATCCACCACCAGACACAACCACAACCCCCCATCATCTCACCATCCTCCCTCTCCCCCTCTCTCCTCCCTCACCGTCCCTTGTCCTGCTCCATATCTAGCATCGGTCAAGACTACTCTAGACTCTAGACACCTTACACCTCCGTTCGCCACTCGCACAATGCTGTCACGGGCGCGAATCAAGATGCGCCTCTGGCCCAAGCTCTCGGCCCGCCTCAACTCGTCCGTAGCTCCCACCAGGTCGCCAAAGGACGTGAGTGACGCGTCCGACGCGTATGCACAAGCACGCAGAAACTGATATAAGCTCTTCAACCACCTCTCGCAGTATGTCATCGGCCAGGAGGCCGCCAAGAAGGTCCTGTCGGTGGCGTGAGTCCCCCACCCCACGGGTGTGCCTAACCCCAGCGTGTTCAACCACTACCGCCGCATCGAGCCGCGCATCAACCCCGTCCCCGAGCCGTCCGCGGCCTCCCTGATGCCCACGGCGCCCGCGTTCGACGACAAGGACAACGTCCAAGTACCCGCGTCGTTCGAGGCCGATTTTGAGAAGACGAACGGGATCCCCGACGCCACGCGCGCCGTCGGCGCGGAGGACGGGTCCGACCCCACCCTCACGCACATGTCCAGCCTGTCCGAGGAGAAATGGAGCAGTACGTCTGGCAAAGGTGAGTGCTGATGGAAGCGCGAGGCAGCGGCTACTTCTCCTCGCGGCGCCCTGCCCCGCCCACGCTGCTGGCGCGGGTGGGGCGGCGGCCGCCGCGCGAGGACGGCGCTGCGGCGGGTGCGAGTGTGAACGAGGACTCAAAGACAGAGGAGCGCACGCGGAAGCGCAAGGTCGATGAGGAGCGGCGCGAGGCCAAGCGGCTCGAGGAGGAGGCGCGGGCGCGCCGCGCCGACGAACTCAACGAGGCCATGGGCCAGCGGCCGCTCCCCGAGGACCTCGACGTGACCGTCGAGAAGAGCAACGTCCTTGTCGTGTAAGCTCATAACTGCTGGGCAAGCTGACAGACAGCGGACCCACGGGTACAGGCAAAACATTGATGGCCAAGACATTGGCGCGGGCGCTCGACGTGCCCTTCGTTTCCTGCGACGCCACGACCTACACGCAGGCAGGATGTGGGTGGAGCGGGAGGGTGTCGCTAACCAGCAGACGTCGGCGAGGACGTGGAGAGCTGCATCCTCCGACTCCTGCAGGCGGCAGACTACGATGTTGGGCGTGCCGAGTGAGCTGGCGCCATTTCATGCAGCTGACACGCAGGGTCGGCATCGTGCACATCGACGAGGTCGATAAGCTCGCGCGCCGCGGTGGCAACGAGCTCGGCACCTGGGGCGGCGGCCGTGACGTCGGTGGCGAGGGTGTGCAGCAGGCATTGCTTCGCATTCTCGAGGGCACGACAGTGACGCTGTCGGCGAAGACTGCGCCCATCGGCTCGAACCCGCCTTCGCCCAGCGCCCACTCGAGCAGCTCGCTTGGACCCAGCAGCCCGCCCAAGTCCGAGTCGACGTTCCCGGAGGCGCCCGAGTGGAACCCCAACAACCCGATGAACCGGACCTTCGGCAACGCGCCCGGCAAGAAGGGCGTGCGGGACGGTCTGCCCGGCTTCAGTGGCGGTGGGGGCCCACGTGAGTCTAGCTAGTTGTTCCGTGTTCATGTAGCTGACCGCAGCTAACAAGGGCGACACGTACGTCGTGGACACGAGCAACATCCTGTTCATCCTGTCGGGCGCCTTCGTGGGCCTCGACCCCATCATCCAGCGCAGGTTGGGCAAGGGGGTAAGCTGGAACTGTGTTGTGAGAGCTGACACACAGTCGATCGGCTTCGGCGCTCCGCTCTCGAGCCCCGTGGTCACCGGCACGCTGAAGCCGACCATGGCCGACCTCAAGGACTACGGCCTGATCCCCGAGTTCCTCGGCCGCCTGCCCATCGTCTCCTCGCTCCACCCGCTGGCAGTAGACGACCTGGTCCGCATCCTGACCGAGCCCCGCAACGCCCTCATCAAGCAGTACAAGGCGCTCTTCCACCGCTACGGCTCCGAGCTTGTGTTCACCCGCCGCGCCCTCCAGGCGATCGCGCAGGAGGGCCTCGATCGCGGGGGCGGCGCGCGCGGCCTCCGCGGCGTGCTCGAGGAAGTACTGGTCGACGCCATGTTCGAGGTCCCCGGATCGGTCAGTTAGCTCCCACTCTGCTGTAACTGACTCCAGAGCGTGCGCTACTGCCTCATCACGCAGGCGGCAGTACAGCGCCGCGAGCCGGCCATGTACTTCTCGCGCGGGAACCGGCACGCGATGATGGGGGTGATCGAGGAGGAGGACGACCTGCGCCGGCGGCCGTCGCGGCCGCAGATCTTTGTCGAGGAGGACAGGTTGCAGGCTGTCGGGTAGAAGTAGCATTACATGTTGTAAACCGTTGTGCAAGAAATGCAAGCATCGCATCGAGCAGCTCTGCGTCAACGAGTACCAAGGGGGCGGCGGGGTATCTTTGGACGTGGCGTCGTCTGTGCGCTGTCTTGACCTGCACATTGTCTGTGCGACACAAAACTGCACCCCGTTCACTCTCCCACTCTACACCCTCGCACATCGCACAGCATGCATCGAACAAGGCAACAGATGACATGCAGACTAGCCTCAGGTTATCAGGTGGCGCACGCTATCTCTCCATCCCCGTCTCTCCACGGTTGAAAGCCACTGAGGGACAATCGGTGCGAGACCCCATCTCACGCAACCCACCCTTTCCTCCCTCACGCAGCTTCCCTCATCCTTCGCACCTCCGCACCAGCCATGCCACCTCTACACCGCCGCCGGGCCCAAGCTCATCCTCCAACGCTAGCAAGACTCAAAGGCTGATCAAGATCATCTCTCTTCTGACTTCCGGATCCATACACTCCTTTGCTCGCTGCTTGCTCGCTCTCCCTCCCCCCCTCTTTGCCGCCCCTGCCCCCCCTCCCCCCCCCCCCAGCCCCTCCGCCCGCCCTCGATGCGCCCCACACTCCTACCACTCGTACTCGCACTCGCGGTGGCTGCCGAGCCGACGGGCTGGAACTGGGCGTGTAGACCCGATCTCGCGGTGTGCAGCCGCTGCACCATCACTTGGAC
>JAMALN010000361.1:0-34764 GCA_023630115.1 Cutaneotrichosporon sp. PK4640 | reverse complement strand
CCCAGCGGCTCGCCGCGCGTCAGCGTCCGCGCCCTCGCCACGGACTATGAGGAGCGCGACCGCGCCCTCGAGGCCGAGGAGGCCCGCGAGCGGGAGCACAACCACGCGCCGTGCGCGACGCCCGCGCGCCTCCGCTCGCCCTCCATGTCCTCGGCCTCCTCGCAGGTCGGGCACAGCCCGTACATGACGGCGCTCCGCGACTCGCCGCGGGTCCAGCTCGACGCGTCGCCGCGCAACGACGAGTCCCCCACCTCGCCGTACGGGCGCAAGCGCTTCGCGCGCAGCGAGGCGCTGATCGGCAAGTTTGTCGAGAGCGTCGTGGACCTGTCGCACATCGAGCCGCAGAGCCGCAAGACGTCGACGCGCGAGCGCAAGAGCTCGTTCGGACTGCGGCGCAACACGGCGTCGTCCCCTGCGACGCCGGGCCCGGCGACCCCGCCCGCGGCGTCCTCCCCCAACCTCCTCCTCGCGCACCCGCTGCAGTCTTCCGCCGAGCGCCCGGCGCACCAGAGCGCGTTCCACCTCCCCTCGTTCCGCAGCGAGAAGGAGAAGCCGGAGATGAAGCGCTCCTTCTCGATCGGGAAGGGCCTGCGCGCGCTGCGCAAGCCCAAGAGCCGCGAGATCACGCCCGAGCCCATCAGCGAGTGGGCGCCGCAGGACAGCCCGACCGCCGCGCGCCCCCGGATGAGCGCGTACGACTTCCTCGCGGACGACGCGCCGTCCACCGCGTCGTCGGCGTCGACGGACAAGAGCAGGAAGCGCCTGTCGCTCAACAAGCTCTTCCACCGCAAGCCGGTCGAGCGCCGGCCGTCGGCCCAGGCCATCCGCCCCGGCACGGTGAGCAGCGCGGTCGCGGCGGTCGAGAACCCCGCGGCGCTGTACGCTGCGAACCGCGCACACACGCACCCGGGCCACCCGATCGTGCAGACCGTGTCGGTGCCGCCGTCGCCGCCGCGCACGCCGCCGCGCGACGAGGTCCGTGCGTCGCCTGGGCTCCCTGCGCGTCAGTCGTCGCTGCAGACGCCAACAAAGGCGGTATCACCCGACGGACAATCACCGCCCCTGCCGATCGTGCACACATTGTGCGACACTCCACTCAAAGAGGAAGAGGAACCAGACTTTGACTTTACCTCCACACACTCTACTCTCGACTCACTCTCAGTCACCTCGGTCTCCTCGGACACCTTTGCCACCCCCCTCGAGACACCCGACGAGAAGGACCTCACCGCCGTCACCGCCGTTGTCGCCGCGCACGAGCCACTCGCCGCCCCTGAGCTGGCAAACATGTCCAAGCCGCTGAGCGCCCACTCGCTCAACATAAAGACCACCACGAGCGTCGTCATAAACGGCGCCCCCAGCTCGTCCAGCTCGTCCTCTGTCGCGTCCATCAAGGAGAAGAATAAGTCCGAGTCCCCCAAGCCCAAGGCGCCGTCGGTCAAGGAGTCGCCCAAGCCCAAGTCGGTGACCATCAAGGACGTGCCTTCCCCCAAGCCCAAGGCGGCCACTGTCGAGTCCGTCCCGGAGGAGCTCAAGGCCGAGTCGTCCAAGAAGGCCGCGTCCGTCAAGGACGACACCGCCGCCAAGCCCGCGTCCGTCAAGGGCAAGGAGAAGGCCAAGGCCGAGTCGCCCAAGCCCGTCCCTAAGGAGGTCAAGGAGGTGCTGGCCGAGTCGCGTCCGTCGCGCCCCGCGTCGCCCAAGCACGCGATCGTCAAGGAGAAGGTCGAGAGCGTCAAGGCCGCGTCCGAGAAGGCCGAGTCGGTCTGCGGATCCGTCACCACCACAAAGGAGGTCACCACGACCACCAAGAACATAAAGGAGGTGACAAAGGAGGTCGTGCGCGAGTCGTCGTCCTCCAAGTCCGAGAAGGCTGCGTCGGTCAAGTCCAAGGCGCCGTCGGCGAAGGCGCCGTCCGTCAAGGAGCCTGTCAAGGAGCCCGTCAAGGAGCCCGTCAAGGCTCCCTCCGTCAAGGAAGCCCCCAAGCCCGCGTCCGTCAAGGAGGCGGTTCCCAAGCCCCTCCCGATTCCCAAGGCCGCACCAGCCGTCATCCCCGCCCCGCCCGCGAAGAAGCCCGAGGCAGCAAACGGCGACCCCGCCAAGGCTGGCAGCGTCAAGGCTCCTTCCGAGAAGGCCGCGGCTCCCCCTCCGGTCCCCGCCGCTCCCAAGGCTAAGCCTGCCGGGCCGAAGGAGGCGCCCAAGGTCGTCCCCGTTGCTGTGCCAACTATGCCCGCCTGCCTGGCCAAGCCCGCGACGCCAGCAGCGCCGGCGACACACGCTCCCTCCCCCTGCGTGCAGGTCGAGGCCATCCCCCCCGCGCCAGTGGTTGCCTCCTTCCCCGCCCCGCCGTGTACTCCCCCCCAGCACGCCCCACACCCCATCCCCCACCCCTCGCGCCTCTCGCGTCCCTCGGACATAACAAAGCGCGTGACCGTCGAGCTCTCCATTCCGCACGGCATCCCCGCCTCCGACGTCGAGCGCATAATCCTCGCGAGCGCCCGCGCAGAGCGCGGCGGCAGCAGCGAGAAGGGGAAGAAGGAGGAGGAGAAGAAGGAGCCGGGAACCAAGGCAGGCATCGCGCCGATCGCCCTCGTCGACTACAAGGCCTTTTCGCCGCCCTCGCCCAAGAAGCGCAGCATCCCGCGCCGCGTCCCCTCCCCCACGTCGCCGAAGCGCACGCCGCCCGGCTCGCCCACGCCTGCTGCGCGCACCGCGCCAGGCCCGCCCCGCACCCCCGTGACGCCCGCGCACAAGACCGCCGCAGGCCCGCCTGTCACACCCGCGCACAAGACCAGCCCAGGCCCGCCCAAGAAGCCGGACACCCCGGCCGCGAAGACCAGCCCCGGCGCGCCGGTCAAGGTCGAGGTCGCGAATGGGAGCGTCAACGTCACTCTCGGCGACAAGGGCAAGGGCAAGGCGCCGGCGCCGGCCTCGGCTGCGCCCGCTGCTGCTCCTGCCCCCGCCCCCGTTGCCGCTCCCGCTCCTGCACCCAAGGCCGCGCCGGCTCCCGTCCCCGCGCCTGCTCCGAAGGCCGCCCCCGCTCCTGCCCCGGCACCTGCTCCAGTCGCTGCCCCAGCGCCCGCGCCGCCTGCCTCCGTGATGGGCACCGAGATCATAATCGGTAAGGACACCGTCACCGTCTCGCAGAAGGAGGCGCCGAAGGAGGCCCCTGCTGCCCCGGCTCCGGCACCAGTTGCCGCGCCTGTCCCCGCTCCAGTCGCTGCTCCCGCCCCTCCAGCTCCCGCCCCAGCCCTGGCTGAGAAGGAGCCCTCGCCGGAGATCACGATCAAGTCGGGCAACGAGACCATCACCGTGTCGCAGAAGAAGGCCGAGCCCGCCCCGGCACCGGCCGCCGTCCCGCCCCCGCCTCCTCCCGCACCCGAGGTCATGACCATCCCCACGCCCTCGCCTGCCGTGAGCATAACGATCAACGTCGACAAGGAGGCGAAGGACAAGGTCGAGGAGAAGAAGGCCGAGGAGAAGGCGGAGGTGAAGAAGGACGAGAAGGAGAAGAAGAAGGAGGACAAGAAGGACACAAAGGACAAGAAGAAGGACAAGGACGCCGACTCGATCCGCTCCAAGTTGTCCAAGTCGTCCAAGAAGAAGGAGAAGAAGCAGCGCAAGCGCCGCGACTCATCCTCCTCGTCCTCCGACGACTCCCCCCTCCCCCGCCGGCACCGCCTCCCCTCGGAGATCGACGACCGCCGCCCGGGCCCCGTCTACCCGGGCCACGCGTCCTTCCTGCCCGCGGGCATACCCCTCGCCCCGGCGCCCATGGTCCCGCTGGCGGCCCGCCCCGCCTCCTACCTCCCCCTCATGCCCGTGCGGTACGCGCCCCCCCTCGTGCCCCTCGGCATGGGCCTGCGCCCCGCCTTCCCCGTCGGCGTGCCCCGCCCCCTCCCCGTCATGCCGGGCATGGGGCCCGTCCCCGTCGCGCCCATGGCCCAGGGGCCCGTCATCCCCGGCATGACGCACATGGGGCCGGGGTACTATGTCGCGCACCCGTAGTATACCTGTGTCTGATACCTGTGTATGAGTAGTTGCATTGCATTATGAACATTATGACTGCGTGTAGCAGGCGAGGAACCAGGTCTGGGGTGTGAGGTGCAGGGTCGTTTTGGGTTCAGAGCTCCGAAGTCTCCCACGGTATCACCAACCTTTGAACGTCCACCACGCCCGCCACGCGAAGTGTTCAGCCGAACCCTCTTCACAGACATCTGGTACACTAGGACAACCAGCATGAAGAGTATGCCCGATTTCACAACTGGGGGACCAGCGATTTTTGCCTCGAATCACGGGCCGATTGGCTGGGGACTCAGCCGTTTCTGGTCTAGTTTCATGCCACCCGTTCCACCCCTCATGTGCCACTTGCACCGTCGCCATCCCACAAAGTCCTCCAACGTCCCCCAAACTCCCCCAGGAGATGCGTACACCGACTAATCGTCGTTCCTGCTCGCGCGCGCCCCCCAAACCGCCTTCTCGGCACTCTGGAGTCCAGTTGGTGATGGGCAGGTATGGCTTGGTTTAAGATCTGAACCACCCAGTTTGGAGTTGAACCGCACTCGGCCAGCTGATGTGAAGCTGGGAGCAGTCCTCCACAGTGCCTGCCTCTTGTCGCTTCTCATAGCTTCTTAACGCTTACGTGCATCAACTGCTTTCCTACTTTAACTACCGAGCTCATTACGCCTCACGCCGCCTCACGCCGCCCGTCCGCCTGCAGGATCTCGTTCAGCCGGTCGCGCCGGATGCAGTTCTCGAACGCAAAGCTGCGCGCGAGCTCGTCGAGCTCGGCCTCGGTCTTGTCCTTGAAGTACGAGGCGTACTCAGCACACAGCTCGTCGCCGAGCAGGCAGTTGCGTACGATGCGGGAGAGGTGCTTCTGCGCATGCCACATGGGCGGGTAGCGGTCGTGGATCGAGGGCGCGGCCTTGCGCAGCCACTCGGCCATGGGGTTGAAGATGTCGCGGACGGGGACGTCGTCACAGCCCCAGGCGTCGATGGCGAGGGCCTGGTGTCAGCGCGGGCAAACTATAAGGTGAGGGACGACCCTGCCTCGCCACACCCACCCGCTTCTTCTTGAGGAACGGCTCGAGCAGCTTCATGTACGGCGTGTCCGGGTCGACGTAGGTCATGCCCTGGAACCCGATGTCCTTGTACAGCCAGATGCTCCACGACGTGTGCGACTTGGCGTAGATGTCCAGCTGGCACTCGAGGACGGCATACCGCGTCTTGTTAATCTCCTCCCAGTCAGGGATGCCGTCCGACGCCTGCTGGTAGACGGGGCCAAACTCGCCGTCTGGCGTCAGCTCGTTCGCGCGCAGCAGCTGAACCGGCTTCCCACCGCCGACTCACTCCACACCGGCCCCTTGATCTTCCGCATGTACTCGGCCTTGCGCTCAAACTGGCGCTCGTGGAACTCGATCTGCTCCTTGCTCCCCGTGAACTTGGCGGGCGGGTTCGGGAACCCGTAGTTCGAGTAGTCGTGGCACGTGTACACCGCGTTCGGGAGGGGGTCGCCGAAGGCGCTAAAGTCCATGCCGAAGGTGTTGCCGTCGAGGAAGAGGATGTGATGAGGGTCGATGGCGCGGATCGCCTTCCCGACCCGCTCGTAGAACTTGGGGAGGCGGGTCTGCTCCTCGTCCGTCGGCTCGTTGAGGGGGTTGTAGCCCGCGACCCAGGTGTTGTCGCGATAGTGGCGGGCTAGGTGCTCCCAGATCGCGACGGTGCGGTCCTGGAAGTCCTTGTGGACCCAGACTGGCGTCAGCGCGCACGTAAGTGAGGGCACAGGAAGCGTGACGAAGCGCAAGGGGAGGCGATGGGATAGGCTGGGTGAACCAGTCCTCAACGGACCCAGACATCGCCCTCACGCCCTCTCGGTTTCGCTTACACACCGACTCACACAGCGCTTGGTTGTTGCCCCCGTCCGAATGCCAGTCGCAGTTCTGAGCGCCGGGCGCAGCATGCAGGTCGATGACGGTGTAGATCCCGTGCTTTGCACACAGGTCGACTGCGCGGTCGAGGTGCTTCAAGCCCTCCTTCTTGAACACGCCGGGCGCCATGTCGTCCTCGAGGTGCCGGTAGTTGACGGGGAGGCGGATGCAGTTGAGCCCGAGCGAGGCGAAGAAGGCCGCGTCGGCGTCGGTGAAGAAGTACTCGAGGAACTGGGGTGTGAGCATGTGGCCAGCTAGAGAAGGGGGCGACCAGCTGGCAGCGGAGGGACGGAGGAGTAGTGAGTGAGGAAGCACCCACCTTGTCAAAGAAGAACTCGTACTTGTCCTTGCCGAGCACCTTGAGCAGCTCGCGGCGCACCTGGTGCTCGTGCCCCGGATACCCCGTGATGAAGTTCTCCATGTTCACTGGGGTCAGCTCAAGAGAAGAACCACAAAGCTGGGGGAGAGGGGGTGGGGGTCGGGGGAGGGCGGTGAGGACGACTCACTCCATCCACCGAGCGCGGCGCCCTTGAGGACGATGGGCTTGCCGTCGCGCACAATGTGCTCGCCCTGGACCTGGAGGAAGGGTGTAGCCTTTGTCATTTCGTGCTGCGTGAGTAGAGAGATGAGAGAGGGAGAGGATGCAGACGAGGCAGAGCGCTGGATGGTTTATGACTCATGGCGAGGAGGTGTGGGAGGATGAGAGATGGGATCGCCGAACCGGCCCGGAATGCGGGGCGATCTCGGATCGACACATCAATACACCGACAACACCCCGACCGCGGACCTGGGTGCCTCGCCTGGGACCGCTGTTACGCTGTTGGGCGCTGTTACGCTGGCGCCTGCGCTTGCGTTGCGCGTCATGCGCGTCATGCGCATCAGGCGAGGCATGCGGTGGCTGACGGCTGAGTGGGGTGGTAGAGACAGCTAAGACCGAGCAGCTGGAGCGGCCGCACAGTTGCCCCGCAAGACGCCGGTCCACGTTCGATCGCATCGACAGATCCGCGGCATAGATGCATGGTATGGTCTAAGTCGTCTCTAGAACTCGTGGTCGTACATGCTCGACTTGTGCCCCGAGTAGTCGTACACCTCCTGCCCCTCGCCGTGCGCCTCGGGCCTGGACGGGCGGCGGGGCAGGGGCGGCGGCGCTTGCGGGGACGCGAGCCGCTCGGGGCGGCGCGGTACCGGGGGGGACAGGCTCCCCTCGTGTCCCGAAGCGGGGCGGGCGCCGTAACCGTTGCTGTAGCTGGTCGCGCCGTCATACCCGTCCCGCGAGGTGTTGTAGTTGTCCCCCGAGTAGCGGCTGGTGCGGCTGGGGCTGGGGCGGGCGTCGTTGTACAGCCCGCCGCCGGCGTACGCGTCGCCCGGGATGCTGAGCGCGCTGGCGCGCGAGGACGTGCGCGCGTGGCTCGGCCTTGTCTGGGGGCGTTGCGCCCGCTCTCTGTCTCTGTCGCCGAGGGCCGCGGCTCTGCGCGCGTCCGCGGCGTCCGTCTTGGCCTTGGACAGCGCTCTGATCCACTCCACCCGCTCCTTGTTGCTCGGCGCCTTGATGCGCACCGTATCCGCGCCCTGGCCGCGCGGTATGACGAGCGCGAACGACACGTCGTCCTTGCCCTGCAGGAGGTCGAGGTTGTGCAGCGGGATGGGCTGGTGTCAGACGAGGATAGAGCTGAGCACTCACCATGCGGTAGAGGTTCTTGTCCTCCATCAAGATCAGAATGTCGTTGCACAGGACCATCCACAGGCGCCGCCCGGACTTGGCCTTGGCCACCGCGCCCTCCTTGACGAGCTTGCGCTCGCCGAGGTACACCGTCGGCTCGGTGAGGTCGATGCGGCCCTCACCGCCGACCCACATCTCCTCGGAGAGGGCGCGGAGGCGCTCGCTGCTCTGCGCGTCGCGCACGCCCTCGTTGATCCGCGCCACGGTGCTCTCCGCGAGCGCGAGGGCCTTGTTCACGTCCGCGAGGTCCTGGTCCGGCGTCGTGTACTTTGCGATCTGGCGCAGGAGGAGCGGGTACCGCGTGATGCGTTGCACTGGTGTGAGCGGGATCAGCGTTACAACCTACTTGGCTCGAGGAGGAAGTGGCTGAGATCGAGCCCGCGCACGCTCGGGTCGCCCCGGATCTCGGCGAGGATGCGCTCGAGCTCCGGGTCCTCCTGCCGCATCTGGAGCAGCAGCTTGGCCGCCGTGTCCTGGTTGACGCAGTACGGCGCGTACACCTCAAGGTTCTGGGCGTGCTCGGCCAGCACGTCCCCGATCGTGTCGATGTACAGCCTGCACTCCTTCTGGCGCTCCTCGAGCGAGCTGAAGAAGAACGAGTTGAGCATCATAATGTCCTCGACGTTGGCGAAGATGACGCGCAGCGCCTTGTCGGGGAGGTAGTCCATGAGGCGGGCGTAGAAGACGCCCACGATGAGCTGCAGGTCGCGCACGTAGCTCCCCTCCGTGGCGATGAACTCGAAGATGGACTCCTGGCGCTTGCGCTCCGTGTCCGACATGGTGGCGAGGACGGAGGGGTCGACGAGCGACGACCACGTCTTGCCAAAGTTGGAGGCCTCGGGCGCGTCCTCGGTCGGCGACGTGACCATCGGGCCGGAGATGGGGCCAGAAATAGGCCCAGAGATGGGGCCGGAGATGGGGCCCGAGATGCGCTTCTCGCCCATCGGCGCGCCGCTCATCGGGCCCGAGATGACGGGCTTGGGCCGCTCGGGCGCCTTGCCGAACCCGACACCGAAGCCGCTGAGGAACCCGCTGAGCCGGTGGCTCGCGGCATTCGCCGCCTCCTTGAGCCCTGCCGTGCCGGTGGAGCTGGTAGTCTCAGCGACGGAGACCATGCTCGTCGGCCGCTCGGCCACGGGGGTCGATGTGGAGGTGCGTCTGGGCTCGGGCACTGCCGCGGGGCGCGACTTGGCCTCCATCGCTTCGGCCATAAACGCCTCGTAGCGCGCGTACGCGTCGTCCACGTCCACGGCGGGGGAGGCGACGGGCGGTTCGGGCGCCGGGAGAGCGGGCAGCTCGCGCTCCTTCGGCTTGGGCGGGGGCGGGGCGCGTCTCCGCTTGTGGGGGACGCTGGGAGGCTCGCGCCGGATCTTGAGGCCCGCGGCCTCGAGCACTTTCTGGCGCTCGTTCTCGCGCCGACGGCGCTCCTCCTCCTTCCGCTCCTCGGGCCGGGGCTCGGGGCTCAGTGAGGCGGTGGGCGACCTCGGCGAGGACTCGTCGTCGGACCACCAGGAGAGCACCGAGTCGTCCGAGTCGCTGTCGTTGCCGTCGTCCATGCTGCGGAGGGTGGAGATGCTCGCTGCCCTGGAGCGGTTCGAGGGTGTATGGGTCTGGCTGGGGATCATGAGAGACGAGCGCTTGGACTCGGCCGGAGGAGGCGGGGCTCGGCGGCGCGTGTCGGGCTCCGAGGGTGCAGCTATGACGGGTATAGGTGCTGGCGATGGCGTGGAGGTTGGGGCATGCGCGGCTACTGGGGAGGGTGACAAGGCTGAAACTGCAACGGGAGATGGGGCTGCGGGGCGCTCAGGCTCGCTCAGAAGCGGCACGCGCTCCACGTTGTGTTCTTCCTTCCCCGGTGAGGCCGTCTTGTTAGTGTTGATGTCAGTGCCGTTCGGTTTGCGGCCTAGAGTCAGCCGCTGCTAACAATAACGCGTTGCATGTCTTTTTTGGCCCGGGGGCAAGGTAGATAGTTACTAGCCTGCGGGCGGTATATGGTGGCCGGCGGCCCGAGGAGCAAGAAGGGCAGAGCACTAACCGATGACTTCCACGTATGCGGCGGGGACGAGGAGGATGGCACCATCCTGCTCGACCTTCCACCAGTCGGCGTCGGACTTGTCGACGACGGGGAGGGACTGGCCCTCTGCGAAGGAGAGCTCGTCGCCGGACGTGGCCTGGTAGTCGTAGAGGGCGCGGCAGGGTTGGACTGGTGTGAGCATGGAGTCCAGATGGAGCGCGGAGCGAGCTGGGAGTAATGGGTGGGGGGGTAGGTACTCACCGACAGACTCGACCACATACGAGCTGGGGAACCAGCCCGCACGGCCATCCGGCAGCGTGCCGTACCACCACGGCCCGGCAGGGTCGCGCGCGGGATGCGCCTCGAGCACGGTGTTCTCTGCGAACGCTGATGTCAGCTACTTGGGTATGCATAGCAGCTGGGACTCACGCAGGTCGCCGTCAAACGTCGACTCATAGTCGAACAGCGTGCGCACATGCAGCGTGCGGTTGAGGTCGACGTCGTCGAGGCTCGGGCCATCAATCGACGCCGCGGCCATCTGCTGCGTGGGCGAGTCGATCTCGTCCTCCTCGTGCGTCGGGGGCATGGCGTTCTCGGCCTGCTGCGCGGCGGGGTGCGACGCCTCACCAGCGATGCCAGAGTACCAGTCAACGGAGACGCGGTTGTCGTGGCGCGGCACAAACTCCTCCTCAGGCGGCGTGGAGAAGTGCTCAACGGGTCTACTGGGCTCCTGGGGAGGCGAAGGCGGTGCCGCGGCGAAGGCGTTGATATGCGCCGGAGGGGCGGCATCGCCGATGACGTGCCCGCCAGCGCTGGGGCCAGAGCGGTCGTTTGTCTCGGCCTTGCGCAAGCGTGCGCCGCCCTGGATGCTCGAGAGGAGGGCGCTCATGCCACCGCCGCCCATGGCGCCACCGCCGAGGTTGGCGAGCGCGGCCTTGGGCGCCGCGGGCGGGGCGGGGGGAGGAGGAGGCGTGCCGCCCGACGGAATGGCACCTGCTGAGCCGGGGCGCGAGCCAGTCGGGTTTGCCGACATGATGTTGCCGAAGAGCGCCGAGGCGAGCTTGTTGCGCGACGAGCGCGAGTGCGTGTACTCGTCATCGCTGCTGTCCGACTCGTCGGCCTCCTTCTCGCGAGCATCCTCCCAGTCGTCGTCGGGGGGCGGCGCAGAGTTGGTGCGTACTGGCTGCTGGCGCACGGCAGCGACAGGGGCGGGCGGCGCGGGAGGAGGGGGAGGGGGCGCGGGGGCGGCTGGGGCGGGAGGTGGGCTCGGCGCACGAGGGGGAGCAGGGGCCGCGGGAGCCTCACGCGGGGCAGGGGGCGTCGCCGCAGCGGCGCCAGCACCGGGAGGGCGGAAGAACGGGTTGAAGCTCTGAGTGGTGGGCGAGCGCGCGGGCGACGCCGTCGGCTGCTGGCGGTGGAAGGGGTTGAACGAGCCCGAGGGCGACTTGGGCGGCTCGTTGACGGCGGGTGGAGACCGCACAGGAGACGTCACGATCTGGGGGAGAGAGGCGGGCGTCGCGGCAGCAGACGAACGCGCCTTGCGAGCGGCCATGAGCTCCTCCTCCTTGCGGCGCTCCTCCTCTTCCTCCTCTTGCAGGCGCTTCAGACGCTCGCGGCGCTCCTGGATCGCCTTCTGGCGCGCCTCCTCCTGTGCACGCAGCTCGGCCTCCTCGGGATCCTCGGCGGGCGGGACACGCGCGGCAGGCGCAGCTGGTGCTGGGGCGTGGCGGGGCGATGGGGCGGGAGGGGCGGCCTTGCCGCGTGGTGTTGGCGCAGGTGGTGGACCCTTCTTCCCAGGTGGCGCAGGGGGAGGCTTGGGTGCCTCCTTCTTCGCAGCAGGCGAGGGAGGGGCTGGGGCATCGCCGCGAGCGGTCGCGATGCGAGCTGCGCGGGCCTCCTCGCGCGCCTTCTGCTCCTCGTCGGCGGCCCTGGCACGCTCCTCGGCCTCCTGGCGCTCCTGGGCAAGGCGGTCCTCGACCGAAGTGTCGACGGCAGGTTCTGGGGTAGTGGACGATGGCGTCTCAACACCGAGCGCACGCATGCGTTCCTGGATCTTGCGCTGGGCCTGCTCCTTGAGGTACGCCTTGCGCTCCTCGGGAGTCATGCTGGCGAGCGACTTGGTAGCGGGCTTGGGCGGCTCCTTCTTGGCAAGCGCAGGCGCAGGCTCCTTCTTCGGCGAGGGCGGGCGCGGTGATGGCGCGCGGACGTCGCGGTCACGTTCGTTGCGGTCGTAACGGTCGCGCTCACGGTCGCGATCGTCGTAGCGGTCGCGATCACGGTTGGAGACGCTGCCACGGCGGCCGTACTCGCCGCGGTCGCGGTCGTCGTAGCGATCACGCTCGCGGTCATCGTACCGGTCCCGGTCGTACCGGTCGCGATCGTCGTAGCGGTCCCGGTCCGAGACGCTTGGGCGACGCCCGTAGCCGCCCCGATCGCTGTCGCGGCGGTCACGGCTGCGGTCGCGGTTGTCACGGTCGTACGAGCCCCGTAGCCAATCGTGGTCACGGTCGCGGTCGTTGTACCGCCCCATGGTGTCGTTGCGGCGGTCGCGGGCACGGATGCCGGCGCGCTCCTCCATACGCTTCTCCTCCGCACGGCGCTCCTGGCGGCGCTCGAGCTCGGGGAGCTTCTCGTGCATGAGGAAGAGTAACTCGCGCTCGAGCTTGCGCCGCTCCTCATCCTTGTCGGCGCTGCGGCGGCCCTTGGAGACATACTCGATGTCCTCCTTGATGCGCTTGACGCGGTACTTGATGTCATCCACCTCCTGCTCGAGCGCCTCGTCCTCCTCGGTCTTACGGGAGTTCTCGGCCGTGTTGCTGTCAAGCATGCTGTTGGCGTTCTCGAGCTGGCGGCGGAGGTCGCTGATCTCGGCACCGGCGTCCTCGCCGGCATACCGCACGGTCTTGCGGTCGAGGTGGCGCGCGGACGACTTGTACCCGGCCTTGCGGCTGTCGTCATGCTTGTACACCTTGGCGTCCTTTGACGAGGCCGCAGAGAGGGGCGTGTGCCCGCCGTAACCAACTGGGGAGGACGTGTCCGAGCGCGTGTTCGACTCGTGCTTGAGCAGGTCCTTCATAAAGTTGACCGTGGAGTCAATGTCGCGCATCGACGCCGGCACGAGCTCATCGGGCAGCTTGTCCGGGATGTCGTTGCCGTTGAGGGCGCGGTAGATGAGGCCCATGGCGACGTGGAACTCGGGGAGGTTGAGCTTGCCCCGGTTGTCGACGTCCGAGAGATTCCAGATCTTCATCAGGTCGTCCTGTCCAAGACCCGACTGGCCGAAGACCTCGCGCGCCATCTCGCCCGTGATGAATCCGTCACCGCGCGTGTCCCACGCCCGGAAGATCTGGTCGTAGTCCTTCTTCTCCTGGCGCGAAAGGGCCCAGGGCACCTTGGGCGTCTTGACGGACGGGTTCTGGAGGAGCGACTGGAACGTCTGCTGGAGGGGCTGGCCGGGCGCCTGGTTGAACTGGGGAGCGCCGGAGGCGGAGAATGGCTGCTGTCAGATACGTCGCATCCTGCAATCTCACCTGGGACACGTTGCTGGGCATAAAGCTCTGGACCATGGCACCGAGGCGTGGGTCGTGGATGCCAGTGGGCTGGGCGCGGAGGCCCATGCCGGTGGGCTGGGCCATGAGGTTTGCGCCGAGGCCCGTGGGCTGGCCCATCATGGGCATGCCTGTTGGCTGGGACATGAGGCCGCTGGCGCCGCCGCCAGGGAAGCCGGTGGGCTGGGACATGAGGCCAGACTGGTTGCCAAAGCTGCCGCGCTGCTGGCCAAACGAGCCGGGGGGAGGTGGGGCAGAGAGGAACGAGTAGTTGGGGCCGCCGGATCCCGCACCGCTGTTAAGACCAGTGGAGCCGCCTGCGCCCCCGCCGGGCATGCCCCCGCTCATGCCGCCCATACCACCGCCCATGCCGCCGCCCATGCCTGGCATGCCGGTCTGCATGGGCATTTGCTGGCCTGGAAAGCCGGTTGGCTGGGCGTTCATGGGGCGCTGCTGTCCGTAGCCGAAGCCGCCCGAGGCCCCGCCTGCGCCATAGCCGAACTGTTGTTGCTGCCACTGGTTTGGCTGCATCGCGTTGTCGTGATGCCCAGTGGGATTTAAGAGAGGGAGAGAGGATGGAAAGAGAGACGAGAGAGTGAGATGAAGAGAGACGAGAGAGTGGTGGAGAGAACGAGAGAGAGAGCGAGATCGGATGGGGCGATGACGACGGACGTGTCGGCTTCAGGGTGGTACTGAACAAGTGTCCCTGACATCCAGCGGGGCCAATGTCATTCTCACTTTGGGTGGGCTCTCGGTGGGCTCGGCCAACTTCGGACCGACTGCCTAACATTGTGGCGATGCACTCTTGTCTGCGCTCTCTCTCTCTCTCTCCACTCCAACGACACTGCATCCCTCACACAGAGCACTGTCGCCACTCGGGCTCGAGATAGGCGGCGGCCTACTTGTGTGTGACTACAACTGCAGCGATGCGTCCCTCACTTCTCGCTACTCGGGCGCACACCGCCACTGGCCGAGCATGCGTACACCCGTGCGGACTATCACGCCCGCCAGATAGCACTCTCACCTCTCGCTTGTGCGCCAACACGCCCGTTGGGCATCTTGACACGGCACTAAAGTCTCAGACCACTAAACACTGATACCAGAATCCAGCGGAGCAACGATGACTGCTCGGCTCGCACCAAGCGCTGTCGTCACTTGGGCTCAAGACGATGGACAGTGGCCTGCGGTACTCATACGCCTGTGACCACCACAGCAATGTGGTACTCATCGTTGCAGCTTGGAGCACACAGCCGCCGGCGAGCACCCTAGCATCCCGCACACAACCATCGGGCTGTCCCGTCACCTCTGAGGCTCTTGCGGCACCATCTGTCGGTCCCGCGCAACTGCTCAAGCCCCAGGTCGCTAATATGTTCTTACATCTAGGTGCAGCTGCGGCTCACCCCCACCACCGCCTGCTCAGCCACCACTCTATGTCTGCCTGTATCTCTCGGGACAGAGGGTGCCGACCACATAGTACCCGTGCCCGCAGAAGGCGATGAGGACGTCGAGGCACCCAGACACCTTTTCCTTCAACTTGGCCGCCTCGGGCACTCGCGCCACCTCAAGCGCCGCCACTGCCGTCATCCCGTACTCGGCGATCACCGGTAACATGAAGCTGTAGCTGGTGACCCTGTCCCGGAGGTACAGCATCCCAGGGGCTGGCTCGACGTCCGAACCCAGCCTCTTCCCGAGATTTCTACCTGCGATCGCCAACTTGGTGTTGGCGACCAGCAGCTTGGTTTTGGCGACCAGCATAGGGCGGTCGTCGTCGGGGAGCTTCTCCACTATGTCATGTGCGAGGGAAGCGAGGTTGTCGAACTTGGTGTGGAATTCCTGCGTCAACACGTCGCGAGACCGGACTCACCTTTAAGAGGCTGAACATCGGGGCAACGCCTCGGTAGGCAGGCTTGGGCTTACCCTCGGCCATAGCTGATGAAGAGTTTGGTGGAGTCGGTGGGGGGCAGTGCACTGATGCTGACTACATATATACCACCGTATCGGCGAAGCAAGACGCTGCGCCAACGCAGACCCCCGAGAAGCAGACTCTGGGGTCCGTGGGTGAAGCGCTCAGAACACCCCGGCGCAACGATAGCCGCATCCCTCACTTGCCACCCGGGCTGGAGTCGAGGTGGAAAGCTCAGACGCCTCTGTCCACCGAAGCGAAGCATTGCTCATTTCTTAGCTCGAGCACACGTCGCCACTGCCTCACAGACAGGCAGCCGTCTGCCAGCCCCTTTCATCCCCGAGCCCCTTTTGGACCCCTGCACAAGCATCTATCCCAACATACGTTCTAAACCAAGCTCCTGTCACGGTCCACTCACCTCGCTGTCGCTGTACTCCCCCGTCATCCCGGGTGGGTCCCACCAGCAGCGAGCCAAGCATAATCGCCGAACAGAACGCTTCGAGGGCCGCATAACACGCCATCATGGCGCGCTGCACCGTGTCCGCGGCCACCTGTCCCGCCTCGAGCGCGGCCACCGCCGCGATCCCGTACGCGACGAGCGGGGCGCGCATGGCAGCGTGTGCGTCGACCACGACAGGCTCATCCGGGTCATCCGGGTCCTCGACGGCGACTGCCGCGTGGAAGCCGGTTACGGCCTCGGTGAGACGCATGTTAGCAGCCGCAAAGTCGGGGAGGTTGCACTCGCGCTGCACGGTCTCGGCGACGGCGACGAGCTCGGCGAGGGCCATTTGGAAGGCCTGGGTCAGTCGCGTCTGGGTCAAACCTACGTCTGAGTCGAGCTCGTTGCTGGGATCGATCTGGGCGCGGTTCATGGCTGCGAAAGAGAGTGGAGAGGTGGATGGGGGAGATGCAGATCGCTACCAGCACCCAGAAATGACCACACGTTGCCGCAAGGCCAGCAGGAGCGCCTCCCAGAAGCAAAGCTGTCCGGAGGCTCGTGAGCGAAGCGGGCCCAGAAGCTCAAAATCGGGGGCCTGACGACAGCCCGCCCCGACGCCAAACACTGTTGGGAAGGGCGGCGACACACCCAAACGCCTGGACGCCTGTGCCCACCGCACCGACGAGCTGCACATTGCATGGCTTCTGCCCCCGGATAAACCGCTACTGGCGAGCAGGTAGCATCCCTGTAGGCAACCATCTGGTCGGCCTGACTTGCCCCCGACACTCCGTGCACTCTCGCAGCCGTGGGAGGACCACCTGAAGCTTCACCAAAGCTGATCTGTCCTAGCTTGGGATGGGCGCGACTACAGCTACAGGCGGCTCGGTGGAGCTGTTGAGGTCGTTTTCTTTATCCTTCTTTTCGACGAGGGCGATGAAAGCATCGACGGCCTGGGCTGTAGCCAACCAAGCGTGTCCCTGTTGACAGAGGGCGACGAGCATGTGGTGGAACTGCTTTAGGGTGCGAGTAATCTTGGCCGTCCCTTCCGGCTTCTCCACGAGCACCTCCGCCGTCACCATGATGTGCTCAAAGAGCAGGTCGAGCACGGAGTCGTGTGCGTTGACCACGCGCTGCTTGTATACCATAAAGGGGTCGATATTCGTGTACTCGCCAGTGTCCGCGTCCGTGCCACCGCCCGTGTCCCTGTCCGTATCACCGCCCGCGTCCGTGCCTGTGTCCCCGCCCGCGTTCCTGCGCCTGCGCCGGGGGTCCCGATCGGGCCAGTCGGGCGTGGGGTAGAATGCCTCGACCACGTCCTCCATGGCCTGTGAAAGACGCAAGTTGGAGGACGCAAAGGCGTGGAACTGGGGCCACTCGCACTCCTTAGAGGGTGCGCACCCGCAGTGCAAACGGCGCGAGGCGGCCCAGTACTGGATGTAGGTCGCGTGCGTGCCCTGGGTCAGTTTCGCGTCGAGGCTTGGACCTACAGCTATCAGGAAGTCCATTGTGCGGTTACCGTCGGTCATGACGTCTGCAGGACTGTTGAGGCTCATGGTGCAGCTGTAGGGTTGAGTCGTGGATGGTGCGGCGGGGCCGATTATATGTGTATCGGCACGCTTTGACTGTGCTACGCCGCGCCAGCAAGGTGCCCCCTGAAGCTGAGCCAGGCCCGTGGGCGAAGCACAGCCGGAATACCAAAACGAGTTGTGCGACGAGGAGTGCATCACAATAACTTCAAGTTGCGGCCGTGCACCGCACTGCCACTAACATGCCTGAGCGACACCATTACGAGCCCGGCTTCTGCACGTGATTATCTATTACACGGATACATCGTATAAAGCTTGTACTAGTCCGTACTGCTTCCGTATCGATTGTATCGTCTGAATACCTACCCTACAGATAGCACGGCCTCGTTCAGCCTCTGCCGGACGAGCCCCCACCCAGGCATCTCGTTAGGGCGTGACATGCATCACTCACGCCACGCGCAGTTGGTGTCTCTCACCTCTGGCCACCAGAGGGACGCGTTAGTTTTTCCATCGCTAGTCCGCCACACACCGCAACTGCCGAGGGTGCCTCGCACCCCCACACAACCTTCTTGTCATCTGTTCCGCTCCGGAGGATCCTTGAGACCTCGCCAGTGCGCACGCCCTGGGTCCTCAACACATTCTAACATCTGGGTGTGCGACCAAAGCTCACGTCCGCTTTCGCCCCAGCCCCCAGCTCCGCCTCCGCGGCTCTGGGTCAGGCCTCGTGGCAGAGGCTGAGAGGTCGTCTCGCCCACCGCTGCGGCTGGCTCCCAGGCCCACAGACATCTCGGCACAGAAGCTAATGAGCGCGTTGTGGCACGCCATTGCATGGCGCTTGATCAGGCCCCCCGCGGCGGTATTGGCGACCTCGAGCGCCGCCACGGCCGTCACGCCGAACTCGAAGAGCTCGGGGATCAGGACGCCGTACACGTCGAGCACGTCCTGGATGTACGCCGTGGCGGGGGGCGTGCCGGGCGGGCCGGGGTCGGGGAGCAGCGCGGTGCGGGCGGCCTCCACGGCGTCCGCGAGGCGGCCAACGGCCGCCGAGAAGGCGAGGACGTCGGGGTCGTCGCCCTCGACCAAGTAGGCGGTGAGGAGGAGGTCGTTGGTCGCGGCGTTGAAGGCCTGCGTCAGCGGGGAGGCGGCCGGACCCACCCGTAGGCGAGTCATCTGCTCGCCGGTCATGCGGTAGTACACGTTGAGCCGGGCGGTGGGGGTGAACCGCTCGTCGTCCATGCTGCTGAGGGGGGGGGGGGGGAAGTTACGGGAGGCAGATCCGTAGCGCTGAGTATATAACAGCTTGCTCGGACGAGAAGCCGCGGTGCATGCGCGGGCCTCGAGAAGCAGAGTGCTGGAAGCGCATGGACGAAACGTGAGGAGCCGTATCATAGCAGCATCTCAGCGACATTCTGCTACAGAACAGGTACATAGGAGAATCACTATCCCCCGGCCCGGACGCGGCCCAAGCCTGACGCGAACACACTTCTACATCGCCGGGCTACAGCTACCTGCGCCGCTCGGTCTCCCTGTCCGCCCTCAGCGCCCTGTCGAGGTGCACAACGAGCTCGAAGAGGGTGTTCCAGCACGCTCTCGCGGTGCGCGCGGCCTCCCGCTCCCCCGGCTCATCGAGCGCCACCATGGCGGCAATCTCGAACTCGCGGAACACGCGCAGGATCTGCACATGCATGCGCACCGCGGCCCGGACGATGAGGCGTGTTACGTCCGCGTCCGACATGACACGGGACCCGATGGCCAGGCGGAAGGGGGCGTGGCGGACGCTTGGTTGGCGGAGCACGCTGGCGTTTTCAGATAGACGCTGTTTGGCGGACAGGAAGAGCGGGTGCGGGCTCTCCGCTGCGGCGGCGAAGGCGGTGAGCTCGGAGAGGGCGAGGTAGAAGGCCTGGGTTAGCGCTGCGAGGCGGGGCATACATTGCGGAGCGTACGCGCCTCGGCTTCCCACTGGTCGGTGAAGCCGCTCATTGCTGATGGAGATGGAGAGGTTGGAGAGGTTGGAGAAGTGGGGAGTGCATATGTAGAGCTGGCTGATAGAAGGTTCGGACGCGAAGGCGCGGTGCGAGCGGGGTCCGCGAGAAGCAGAGCTGTTCAGAGGCCTGTGAAGCGGCCTCAGCATGCGGCACGCACACCTACCGGCGAGCTCTGAGCCAGTCCCCCGGGCCGACTCCACCGCCACCGGCGAGACCTCACCCCCTCTCGTCTCCGGTCGCGTGAGGCACTCTGGCTCACATCCCAAGCTCTACCTCGCTATCGGGCCCATCCTAGCGCAGCGCCGCATCCAGTTGGAAACAGAGGCTCGCGAGGGCGTCGTAGCACGCGACCGAGGCGCGCGCGACCTCGCCCTGGTCGGGCTCCTGGAGCGCGCGCATGGCGTCGCGGTGGAACTCGCGGTGCGCGGGCAGCGCGTCCACGTACGCGTTGAAGACGCGCCGGACGAGCTGCACCTGCTGGGCGTGGCGGAAGGGCCCGATGCCGAGGTGGCGGAGGGGGGTGTGGCGGACGCGGGGGAGGCGGCGGGTCGCGTGCGTGAGGCGCTGCGCGGCGGCGGCGAAGGCGGGGTTGGAGCGCGCGGCGACGACGCCGGCGAGGGCGAGGAGCTCGAAGTGCGCGAGGTGGTAGGCCTGGATTAGCGGCGCGGGGGGGACGCACCTCTCTGCGGGCGATTGCGCGCCCTTCCCATTCGACGGTGAAGTTCATGATGAGGGTGGCAAGGCTAAGGGCTGGCAGGCTGGCTATATGATGCTCGCTATGAGACGCAGGCCAGCCGAGCTCCGAGAAGCTGAGCTGCAGAAGCCTGCGGGCGAAGTGGACTCCGAAGGCGCGCACCAAACCGTGGCTGAATCGACCCAAGTGCTGCCACGACACGGGCACGGCAGAGAAGCAGACTCCGATGTCTGTGGGCGAAGCGAGTCGGCGGGCTGGGGCCGGGTTCACGAGCACGAAGACACAAATAGCGTAGCGATAGAAATACAACGGATACATTATAGCGGGAAGAGGAGCTTCCTGCTGTCAGCGACACCCCTGTGTGGACGCACCAAATATCGTCGTCGGCAGCCGGGAAGAGGACGTCGTTCGTGATCGGCCCCGGGATGACGTCCGGAGCGGGGGGATGGTAGGCCGAGTTGCCGGTGCTGCACTGGTGGTGCTGGGCGGGCGTGCGGAGGGTCGGCACGTCCTGGAAGATGGAGGGGTGCCAGAGGTTCTCCTGGATCATCTGCTGGGCGCTGGGCATGTTCCACGTCTGCGGGGGCGGGATGGCGACGGCCGGCGTCGGGCCGGAACCCGTCGAGCCGGCGTCGCCCTCGCGCCCCTCGCCGACGGGGGCGGCGCTCGGCTCGGTCGTCGTGAGCTGCCACTCGGGGGAGACGGAGCCGAGGAGGTGCTTCACCAGGCGGTGGGTGTAGGCCTGCATGTCCTCGGAGGAGCGGGAGGCCTCGCACGTCGAGTCGGCCACCTCGGTGAGCTTGCGGATCACGCGCTTGCGGTCCATCTTGTCCATTGCGCCGATGTTCTGCCGTTAGCACGGGTCGGGCTGGTTAAGATGAAGAAACTGGCACCAGCTCACCTTGATCAGCCACACGGACGTGATCGCGACGCCGACCCAGGTCAGGTTGAAGCAGTAGGGGAGGTAGCCGTTGGCGACAAACTCGGTCTGGAACACCTCGAGCAGCCCGAGCGCGACATCGGCGCACTCGGCGAACGCGTAGCTCAGCGGTGATGGCTCAGAGGTGTCCAGGGTCGCGCCGTTGGAGCGGTACCGCGCCGTGAAGAGCAGGTGGTACTCGCAGATGTGGAAGTGGAGCAGGCTGTCGCACAGCTTGACCATGGCCACTTGTTGTTGCAGGAACCCGTACTCGGCTGTCGTCAGCTGTCATACCAAACAAGGAAGCTGGCCCGCTCACAGTTCTTTTCGATCCAGCGCTTGCGCCACCGCTTCCACTCCATCTCGAGCCAGTGCAGGCTGCGGAGGTTGGACGGGCTGCCGTTCATGCTGGCCAGCATGTCGGCGAAGAGGCGGCACAGGCGGGAGAAGCTGATCCACGGTGCGATGACCGCCTCCCCGGGGCACGGGAGGTGCGGGTGCTCCGTGATCCACTCCATCGGGTCGTCGACGTCGTCCTGGTTGATCATGCGCGGCAGCGAGTGGTGCATCGCGAGGTGGTAGTCCGCGACAATGAGGTCTGGTGTCAGCTAACATTCGGGAGGAGGAAGCTCACTGAGCCAGCAGCGCTCCTTGTTGAGCACCTCGCGCGCCTGCCGCTCGTTGCGGGGGAGGGGCCGCGGCGCGCGCTGGTTCAGACGCAGCTCCTGCGCCATGCGGATCGCGTACCCGACCTTGCGCCAGGACGTCGAGTCGTCGGCCTTCTTCCAGTGCGTGAGCATGATGATGGCCTGCACAACCTCGATGGAGCAGAGGCCGAACTCGACCGCCTGCCCGACGAGCTTGTTCGCGATGAGCAGGCAGGACGAGTACGCCTTGGGGCGGATGATCTTGGCCGTGACGGTGAGCACGGCGGAGAAGAGCAGCGGGCTCTTGTCGCGGCAGTACGTCGCCGTGTGCAGAACGGGGTCGAGCAGCGCCACCGTCACGTTCAGGTGGTGGAAGTAGCTGATGTCAGCTTGGCAGGACGATGGCAGCTTACAACTCGAAGAGCTCGTACGCGTCGGCCTCGGTGAGGAAGCCGCTCATGACGGGGTCCGGGCAGTCGGTGCGGAGGAGGGCGAGGCTGGCGCCGCCCGTCGCGGGCGGCTGTGAGTTGGGCGGGGGGAGGTAGGCTGGGGTCAGCTTAGTCATGGTGAGCAGACGTACGGGACGAGTCGCCCTCGATCGGCACGACGTGCGAGAAGCGGATCGAGTGGCTGCGCACGGCCGAGCTGGGAATCGAGCGCCCGCGCTCCGCCCGCTCGCGGTCCACCAGCGGCCGGGGTGGGCTGGACGCATGGTGTGAGGGCGAGCGGGAGCGGCTGCGGCTCTGCGCCGGCGCGTCGTCGGGGTTCTTCTTCCGCCGCCCGCGGCGGTGCTTCTGGTACTCGCACTCGAGGCCCTGGTCCGAGCAGCGCTTGCAGACGGTGAACGCGTCCGGCGTCAGGCACTTGCGCTGGGGTCAGCTCGCTCGTGAGGCTAGCGTTACCTTGGCCGCACGGCAGGCGAGACACGAGATCTTGCTGCTGTCAGTTGGGCCCCGGGGTGACTCACGTCGGGGGCTTGGAGCCCGGGGCAGTCGCCGCTTGCGGGGATGCGGGCTCGTCGTGCTCTGGAGGGGGAGACTTGACCTGCATTGCGGTGGTGCGGGGATGTAGAACAATGGCGGTGGATAGTGCGAAGAGGAGAGGGGGGAGTGCGGGATGGATGTGCGGGGTCTTGAGGAGGAGCGGGGGAGGGGCGAGGATGGGGGACGAGTGGGGCCTGGTTGTGAGGAGCGGGGTTCACGGTCAGATCTGGGGGCCGGATGGAGGCGTGCGCGCCGTCCTCCTCTGCAGGGGGGTGATGTGGGTCTCTGCAGAACGGGATGCAAGCTGCGACGAGGATGGTTGATTGATGGTTGGGTGGAGTAAGGTGTCGGGTCGGGACGATGGATGTGGGGGAAGAATGCCGCACATGGTCGCCGCATCATTCCGGGCCGGTTCAATCTCCCTTCCGGCCCGCACATGACCGCACACCCGGCACAACCTCTTCTCCGCACTCTCAGCTCAGACCGTCACAACAACCATCATAAGAGCGGCATGCACGCGTCTGGTGACCTCACCCCCCTTCACAGATAACTCACTAACATGGCCGTCCCTCTCAAGTCGGGCTTCGAGCTGCACGACGACCCCGCGACCCCGCGGACGGACGCGACCGTCTCCTTCCGCGACATCATCCCGGGCCCCGACCACCCCCGCATCGCCGGCATCGAGGCCCACAATGCGCACAGCTGGTGCACGTCGCGGCGCGCGGTCCCCGCCCCCGCGTGGTTAATCAACCGCCTCGACCTGGCCAACCTCGAGCGCCCATACGTTGGCTTCTCGGCGGACGGCAAGCCCGACCCCGGGTTCATCACGTACGCGGCGGACGAGGGTGCGCCGGTCAAGGAGGCTGTGGAGGCCGCCGACGCGCTCCTCGCCGCCCTCCCCGAGAACTTGAAGAAGGAGGTGCAGAGGGGCGGCGTCGACGACGACGAGTTCCGCGCCTGGTCCAACCCCGAGCTCTACGTCAACCCGGGCGGCATCCGGCTCGACGAGACTACCCCCGCGATCCAGGACCTGGTCCACGACGTCCTCAAGGCCTCGCTGTCCGAGGAGGGATACGCCAAGGCCAACGGGTGCATGCTCACGAACCACTTCCTCGGCGAGCTCGTCAACGGCCTCAAGGTCCTCAACCGGCACAGCTACAACTTCCGGCTGTTTGGCACGCCCTCGCTCACGCAGCCGTGGGGGTACACGTTCTTCGGGCACCACCTGTGTCTGGCGGTGCTGTTCTGCGGGCCGCGCATGGTCATCGGCCCGACGTTTATGGGCGCTGAGCCGGACCGGATTGACGTGGGGCCGCATGCCGGCCTGCGCCTTTTCGCGCGCGAGGAGATCGGCGCGCTCAACCTCATGCGCGAGCTGAGCCCGGAGAACCAGGCGCGCGCGCAGACGTACGAGGGCATGACGTGTGACGAGGGGCTGCCAGCGGACCGGTGGAACCCATTTGACGAGCGGTGAGTCGGCACGAGCGAAGAGTGGGCGAGAGCGAAAGGGGTGGGCGGGGCGAGTGGTGATAGGGGTGGATGGGCCTGGTGGAAGCGGAGCAGGAGTCTGAGGACACAGCTGACCCCAGCCACCTCGGCGGCGCGCACCAGGACAACCGCGTGGTGCCGTACGAGGGCCTCCCGATCAGCCTCATGACCCCTGCCCAGCGCGAGCAGGTCTACGCCATCATCCAGGCCTTCAACATCTACCTCCCCGCGGGGCCGCTGGACGCCAAGATGCGCCGCGTGCGCGCGTTTGAGAACCAGACCTACTTCGCCTGGATCGGCAAGTACGGCCTCGGCGACCCGTACTACTTCCGCATCCACAGCCCGGTCGTGTTTGTCGAGTTCGACTTCCACTGCGGGAGTGAGTGCAAGCGCAGCGAGCAAAGCCACCCACCCAGCCGCTGACACCAGTCTTCCTCACCAACACGTCGCCGGCCAAGTGCCACATCCACACGGTGAACCGACTGCCCAACTGCGAGGACTACGGCAAGGCGCTGGTCGCGCAGTGGCGCCGCGAGAATGCGTAGGCGAGGGGCGGATCAGGTTGTATTCTATGTGACATTATTTGGTTCTCATGGTGCGGACACCTGAACAATGCTGTGGACGTTATGGCGAGGATAGTGAGCACTGCGCCATTCAGATTGCATTCTGAAGAGCACTATATTTCGTACCGGCTTCGGACCAGCAGGGTACGAGCCAGTCCAGGCCGGTCCGGGCTGTTTCCACGCCGGACCGCCCCGTTCCGCTCACCCAGCAATCGCCAGCAATCGCCCAATTTCGCCCAATTTCGTCACCGTACACAGCGCGGTTCAGAATTGAATCTGAACAGCGCTAGGGGGTTTTAGGAACGTAAAGTGGGTCTAAAACCGGGGCGATCCTCACCGTTGCAAGCGCGCCAATCATACGTCTGGCAGAGATCTACCCCCACCGTACCCAGCGGTATTCAGATAGATATATGAGCACTGCTGTGAGCCTTACCAGAGAGGTTGGCGATTGCAGCAGAACCGGACCATAGCCGCTCCGTGCCGAGGATTTCCCGCCGGCCCGGAAGTCTGACCCGGCCTTGTGTGGGCTCAACTCGAGCCTCCATTCACCCACTCTACAATCAACGATGGCACAGTTCCCCGAGGACACGGAGCGCGTCCAGGACCCCGCCGAGCTGGAAGAGCTCATCGCGTCCCTCACGGCCTCGGACGACGCCAACACCTCCTCCGTGGGCTCCGAGCTCGAGGCCCTCGCGGCGATATACCCCGGCGCCATCTTCCTCTCTCCCCCATCCCCCACCCACCGGCTGCGATACGAGATCGCCCTCCCCGCGTGGGAGGACGGCGGGCTGCCCCCAGAGGACGAGGACGCCGCGCCGCGCGTGCGCATCCTCGTGACCCTGCCGGCGGAGTATCCCGAGTCCCCGCCAAGACTGCAGATCATGGGGCGGTACGTCGGCGCGTACGCTATCGAGCCTGGGCTGTGTGAGTCCCCCCTCCCCTTTTAAGCGTGAGAGCTTACCCAGTCGGCGCGATCACGCGCACCTACATCTCCTCCACGGGCGTGGGGTTCACGCCCGGCGTGCCCGCCGTGTTCGACGGGCTCGTGCACGCCCAGTCCCTCGTGGAGCCGTGGTACCGCGAGCGCGCGGCGGCGAGCGCCGAGGCCGAGGCGGCGCACGAGGCGTCCTCCCGTGCATCCCAACAGGCGAGCCAGCGGAGCACGCCTCAACCGACCGCGTCCAAAGACCTGCAGGCCGCCCTCGCCGGCCTCACCCTCAAACCCAGGAGCCGGCCCCTCCCCAAGATCACGACGTCGGAGCCGATCACGGACCGCAAGTCCCAGTTCGTGGGGCACGCGTGTGCGATCGCGGACGAGGAGGACGTGATGGCTGTCGTGGGGCATTTGCTGGAGGATAAGCGGATTGCGCGGGCGGCGCATCCGACGATCTGGGCTTATCGGACCGTGCGGGACGCGGGGGGTGCGGCGGGGCGGATCGTGGAGAGCGGTGAGTCCCTCGCTGTGCTTGGTGCTTCGCTTACACAGACTACGACGACGACGGGGAGACGCAGGCCGGCTCGCGCCTCAAACACCTCCTCGAGGTCCTGGACCTGACGGGCGTGCTCGTCGTCGTGACCCGCTGGTTTGGCGGGATCCACCTCGGCCCAGACCGCTTCAAGCACATCAACCAGGCGGCGCGCGACGCCCTCGAGGCCGGCGGCTTCCTCGACGAGGTCGCGACCAAGAAGGGCCGGCGTAAGTAGCACACACACATGCATAATTGTACACTACTACACTTGATGTCGACTGGTTATCTTCTTGCTACTTGCGCTACTTGCGGCGCTTCGCCCACGTGCGCTTCCCCCCGCGTCCACGGCCACGACCGCCTCCCCCCGCACGACTCCGTCCGCGCGGGAAAGCGCGCTTCTGCACGACGGCGGCGACGCCAAAGTCGTCGGGGTCCTCGTCCTCGTCCTCCTCGTCGGCGCCGCGGCGGAAGTGGTTCTCGTAGAACTCGCGGACGGCGGGCGGGAGACTCGACACGAGCGTCAGTTTCGGTATGTCTTTGTCGCCGGGGGTGGAGGAGAAGGAGCCGGCGAGCGCCGCCTTTCTCGCCGCGGCGCCCTTCGCGGACGTCTTGCGCTGGACGCGCGGCGACTCGTCGTCGCTGATGCAGATTGGCGTGGGGGTGCGGGGGCGCGGCGGCTGCGTGCTTGGCAGGATCTCAAAGTCGGGGATGTCGATCGGCTCGTAGTTGTAGTTGTGGAAGTCGGTGATGTCGGCCATGTCGTCGTCCCACCCGTCGTCGTAGTTCTCTGGCGAGTCTGCGTCGCCAGGCATGAAGGTGAGCTCGTCGCCGTAGTCCTCCTCCTCGTCTGGGTCGGCGCGGCCTTTGCCCTTCCACGAGGTGGGCGTTGGGTGGTCGTCCTCGTCCAGGTCGTCGTCGGGCGGTTCCGCACGCGCCTTCGACCTCGAGGACTTGGCACGCTTCGAGCTCGAGGACTTCGCCGGCGAGGCGCGCTTGGACTTTGGCCGTGATAATGGCACGTCGTCATCGTCGTCGTCCTCGCTGGATAGGACGCGGCGGCGGTTACGCCGTGCGGGTGCGGGGCTGGGCGATCTTGTTCTCCCCGACGATGACTTGGAGGAGGGGTTGGCTGACGGGGCTTTGGAGGGAGGGTTGGAAGACGGGACGGTGATGGACGACGACAGCTTCCGCGGCGAGCGGCAGACTGGCGACGACGACCCGACGAGGTCGATATGCTCTGGCTCGAGCTCGTCGCTGAGTGCTAGTGCGCTCGACGGGCCGCCGCGTGAGGAGGAAGGTGCGTCTGGCGTCAGCTGAGAGCGCAGGTGACCCAGCAGACGTACTGGACGACAAGCGCTTGAGTGCGCGCGCAGCCTTGCGCTGCGCGGACCGCTGTATCTCCTCGGCCGTGATGTCTGCCGCGCTGATCTCCTCGATGTCGTCAAACTCGTCGACCTCGATCGTCGCCTTGGACGACGCCTTGGACGTGTTGGGCGTGAAGAAGCTCGAGATAGTCGCTGGGGCCCTGCGCGTAGTGGGCTTTGAGGTGGATGTGCGCGGAGACGCCGCCTTGCGCGGCATTGCAAAGTACGGGCTCTTGCGGGGCGGGGTGGGGGAGAAGGAGACGGGGAGGAAGGAGGGGAGGAGTGGCGGGGTGTAGGGGGTGAGGTCAAACGTCCGAGGGGACGAGGATAACTCGATGGTGCGCATACAACTGCGTCGGGTGCGTTAGGGAGTGTTGTACACTCGACGATGCGAGGTGGTTGTTGTTGGATGATGGATGAATGATGAAGGAGGAGGAGGATGGAGGCCGAGGAAGGTTGATTTCTTGGACGCGTCGAGACGCGCTGCACACCTCATCTGCTCATCAACATTGCAGTCCATTAGCGGAACCAAATTACTTGTATTGTCATTAGAAACACCTTTGTATGTACTGTAAGCGACTTCGCCTTCCCTGAGTGAATCGCGTGCCTGGACATTCCGCCGAGTCCGACGATCCAGCCCTCCACGATCCCCCACATCCAACATTTCTCCATCTCCGCTCCCCCGTCTCCGTCTCCCCTCCGCCCGCCATGCTCCCCCTCCCGAGCGCGACACGGCACAAGCCCAGATACGCGCCCGTCGGCGCCTACAGCTACTCGACGCCGCTGAGCGGCAACATCATGGGCGCGCTCCGCACGCGCTCCCGCCTCACCAACCTCGCCGTCGCGCTCCTCCTCCTCGTCCTCTCCCTCAGTCTGCTGGGCAACCTGCGGTCGGTGCTGGACGGGCCCTCCCACCCGCACTTTAGATGGCATGCGGCGTGGGACGAGCTGGCGGACGCCGAGATTCTCGATTCCGGCCGGCCACCATCCGTCGAGACGACGATCAAGCGCGATCCGCGCATGGCCGAGGTCGACCACCTCATCCTCGTGCCCGGGCACGCTGTGTGGCTTGGGACTGATGCGGGGGTGGCGGGGGAGGACGAGGAGTGGGTGCTGGAGAAGATGCAGCGGGGCGGGAGCGTGGCCACGTACATCAAGCATGTTGAGCGGGCAGCCGAGATGGCCGCGGGCGACCCGAGGTCCCTCCTCGTGTTCTCTGGGTGAGTCTCAGCTACCGTGGGTAGAACGCAGCTGACAGCAGCGGCGCGACGCGCGTGCAGCTCACGTCGCCGCTGAGCGAGGGCGCGTCGTACCACCGCCTCGCGGCCGCCAAGGGGTTGCTTGACACGACGGGGTCGAGCTCCCACCTCCCCCTTTCGGCGCGCGCGACGACGGAGGAGTTTGCGCTCGACAGCTACGAGAACCTCCTCTTCTCGATGGCGCGCTTCCGGGAAGTAACGGGCCACTGGCCATCACACGTCACGGTCGTTGGCTACGGGATGAAGCAACACCGGTGCGCTCTGCGATGTTTGTTGAGCTGACGGCAGGTTCGAGCAGCTGCACCGAGGCGCGATCCGCTTCCCCGCCGACCGGTTCAGCTACGTCGGCATCGATGACGAGGGCGACACGAGCGCGCACTACGAGGGCGAGGTGAGCATATTGCAATGAAGTAGCTGACCCCAGCTCAAGTACGGTTACGCGCCGTTCCTGTTCGCGCCGAGCGGATGCCGGCCACCACTGGCAACCAAGCGCGCCGACCGCAACCCCTTCGCGCGGTACCCGCCATACCACAGTAGCACGCCCGAGCTCGCGGCCCTCCTCGAGTGGTGCCCGCCCAGCACGCCGATCGGGGACGTTGCCGTTCCCACGACGCTGAGCGAGAGCGACGGCATGGAGCCGCCGGCCGGCTTTGTGGTGTACGACGGCAAGCTGCCGTGGGACGGGCTGACGCGGTGGGACCGTGAGCGGGACTAGGAGGCGTTCACATCACAGCGGGGCACGCCCACACGGGCCATCTGTGTGGCGTTGTGGGGCGCTATCTTGGGAGTAGCTAGGCATAGAGTGCCGATCGGCATTAGAGCACTGCATGGACGTTTTTGCATTGTACGTGTCGACGAGACTTGCTGCAGAGTCGCGCGTCTGCTGGCATGTTCTCGTGCCACAACCGGCCCGCATAGCCGCTGAGAGAGGCCGGATCCGAGAGCATCGGGTGGACTGATCGAGGGGGAGTCGCATGTCGCATGACCGGTGGGCGCGGCAATCTCGCAGGTAATGTGGGTGGCGGAACCGATTAGCTTGCAGTTTGATTCCGCTAATGGGGGCCTAATGGGTGGTTTGTATGGGCTAGTGGGTGGTATGGGCTAATGGGTGGTATGGGGCGAGGGTAATTGGGCCCCGTGACATGACATCACCAGACGGGCATTGTCTGCTCTCCAACCGCCCTGTTCTTCATTCCGACCCACCATCTCTCTCTCCTCTCCAGATACTTTATCATCCTCTCCATCTCCTTCTTGCTCTTCCATCTCTCTCCATCTCATCTATCACAATGTCTACCACCACCAGTCTCCTCCACACTGCCCTGCAGAACCTCCACGTCGCGCAGCAGGTCGCCCACCCATCCCACACCCCCCGGCCGCCCTCGAGCCGCTCCTCGCCGCCCACCTCGCGCCGCAACGGCGACAGCTCCGACGACGACGAGTACGTTCCCGTGGGCCATGGCACCGCGCCCGGCACGCCCATCCCTGGAAAGGGCATGGTCCTTGGCCAGCGCATCAAGAAGGACAACGGAGCGCGCGACCCGGTGAGTAGTGTTGGTGGCGGGTGTCTTACGTCTTACAAACTCCATTGGCGTGTTCTCCATGATCGTTGATCGTGTGCCACACTCGCGTGCGCGGGTGCGGGACAGCGGTGCGGCACGCGACGGCAGAGGTGGCGAGAAGAATTTCTCATCACTAGCCGCAATTCTCTTCTCATCTTCCCCTGTTCTCATTCACTCATTCCATCGTCCCCGACCCGCCACCCTCCCGCCACCCGCCACCATGCCCATTCCCATTCCCGCTAACGTGCAGCTCAGAAACTTCCCTACGCACGTCGCCGTGCGCATCTTCCTCCAGCTCGACATCCGCAGCTTGGCGCGCTGCGACCGCGTCTGCAAGCGCTGGAACAAGAGCAGCACGCTCAACTACAGTGAGTGGCTCAGCTTTCTGCTCATTCTTTTCTTGAGCTGACACATCTCTCCTCCCCATCGCACTCTCAAAATTTATGACGCACCGCATTGTTTACTGCTCTGTTTACCCCTCGTCCGCGTCCGTGCACGCCCCTGATCGGCACAACAGTCTGGTTCCTCCAGAACCGCTCCCTCCAGCTCCCCACGCTGCCCGGCGCGACCAGCGGCAAGACCCGCAAGCTCGACGACGGCACCGAGTTCTTCGACCCGTATGAGAAGGGCACCAAGCTCTCGACCCTCCCGCCCGTGGCGGTCCCCACTTCCAACCAGCCCCAGTGGTCCAAGGCCGAGAGCAAGCGTGCGTGGAAGAGCGTGTTCCACACCACACTCGCGCGCAAGGACGCCGACGGCGAGGAAGACCATCCTTACCACGTCGACGTGGACTCTCTCCACACGAGCGGGTACAGCACTCCCGTGCGCCACCAGCACGCTGGGCTGGGCTCGGGCAACGCCGCCCGCTGGTCGGACAACGGCACGGGCGGGATGACGCCCACGGAGCGCAAGATTGCCGCCCGCGAGGGATACAAGGCGCTTGGGGGGCGGAAGAGCCGCACCAAGCGTCGCATGGGGGGTACGGGCGCGCGCAAGGCGCCCGACGTCGAGGACGATGATCCGCGCTTTACGGCGCCTTGGTAGCGAAACGTGACGCGGCGAGCGCCACCCAGACTCGCACCGCCGCCACGCCGCCACCGCCGCCACCCATCCAACAAAGGCCACGAGCCCCGAAAGAAGCAAGAAGCGCCATGCGGCCACCCTCCGGCCACCGGCCTCCGCGTCACGCAAGTTGTCAGTTGTCCGTCCGTTCCGTTGTCAAAAGTAAATCGTCAAAGTGACGCGTAGTGATTGTGTTGAGAATGCATGCCTGCATGAAGTGTGTACAACAAGCTACTCTGCTCTATGCCCAGGTGGCCCTACTGCCGCTCCGCCTCGCTCTCAACCACAAGGATGCGCTTGAGCGCCGTGAGGACGGCGCGGCACGCCCGCGTCCACTGCTCGTCGGGGTTGCCCGTGTCGCGCGGCTCTTCCGCGCTCGTGCCGAGGCCCATGACGCTCCCAAAGCCGGGGAGGCCGCTCGTGATGCCCGGGAGGCGGATCGAATGTCCGTTGATGCGGTCCTTGTTGATCCTGGAGTCAGTTGTGATGCACACGTTCTCCAACTGAAGGAGACTTACTCAACGCCGCTTCCCCACGCGCGCCCACTCTCCCGCCCAAACTCGAGCAGCTGCTTCAGGCAGTCGAGCAGCGCCACGAGCCCGCTTGAGAACTGCCGGTTCTGCCACAGCCGCCCTGGCGTGAGGTCGCCGCTACCGTACAGCTCGTAGCTGTTCCTCCCCGGCGGCAGGTCCTCGATCCGGCTGAACGAGCCGAGCGGCACAATCTTGTACCTGGGGTCAGATCTTCTAACTATTGCCATCTGTCGTACCGCTGGAAGACACAGCCCACGCGCACCGCCAGGCGGTCGATGCAGAGCGCGACGAGGCCCCATGCCGCGTTGATCTCGTCGAACTCGACGCTGGGCCGGCCGCCCAGCCGCAGCCCGTTGATCGTGCCCACATGCCCCCGCTCGAGGGGGGCGTGCCCGATCTGGAAGGCGTCGTTGTACACGTTCGTCGACTCGAGGTGCGCGAGGAGCTGTTGGGAGAGCAGGAGCTGCGTCTTGGCGCTCGCGAGCTGGTTCGCGAGCGTCGCCATGTCGCCGTGTAACGCCGCGTGCGACTGCAAGAAGCTAATGTCAGCTAACAAAATACGCTATCTAGCTGCGACTCACGCGGCCTCGTCGCGCTCGACGGCCTCCTCGTCGGCCCGAACGCGCGCCTCCTCGTCCTTGGCCTTCTGGAGCTTGTCCTCCTCCAGCCGCAGGCTCGTCCGCAGCGCCTTCTCCTCCTCCTCCAGCGTCCCCCGCCTCGCCGTGAGCGCGTCCCACTCGTCCTTCCCCCCCACCAGCCCGTCCTGCTTCCGCAAGCCCCGCTCGAAGGAGATGTAGGCGTCGCGCTCGCGCGTCAGCTCCTCCAGCTCGCGCTGCAGCTCGGCCTGGAACAGCCCCGTGCACTCCGTGCAGAGGGGGTGGTCGATCGCGGTCCGGCTTGAGAGCAGCACATCCAGGTTGGCGGCGAGGCGGGGGCGGTTGCCCTGCGGGCTGTCAGGGCGGGAGGGGGCCTGGGGCGGAGGAGCGTGGGTCGGGAGGAGGATGTAGCTCTCCGCGATGGGGTTGGCGGAGGCCCAGGCCGCCGCGGCGGCGCGGGAGGCGGGGGGCAGTTGCTCGAGCTTGGAGGAGGAGGGGAGGGCGGAGACGGGGGGCGGGGCGGGGAGGGTGTTGGCGATGAGGCTGTATTGCGAGGGGGTGAGGTTGGCGACTGTTGGGTCGCGGAGGAGGGGCTGGTGGCAGCGCTGGCAGGAGAGCGAGTCTGCCATGGTGGTGGGGAGATGGAGAGTGCGGTTGACAGTTGGTCGAGCACGATGACGAGCGATTAGATATCGCCACCACCCCAGGCACGGTAATAAGGGGTGGTAATAGCGGGAGCAGAATGGCTAATGGGTTTGTTTTGACCTCCACCCTTCATCCTGGCGTCTTCTTGAGGCCGGCGTCCGCCTTCCTTCTTCATCTCTCCTCATCTCCGTCATGGCAATCCAGCTCAATGCCGAGGCTGGGCCCTCTTATACCTCCGCGGCAACGCTTGGCGCGCACACCCGTGCCGTGACGGCGCTCCGCTTCTCGGCGGACGGCAAGACTCTGGTTTCAGCAGGTGAGCTCGAAGGGCCCTTGCGGAGCTGACGACAGGCGCCGACGGCTTCGTGCACTTCTGGTAGCTTGCTCATCCCGGTCTTAGCTAACCCCAGGGACGCAAAGAGCGGCGTGCACCAGCGCGCACTCCGCTGCCACCGTACAGGTGAGCTAGCATTATCCGTCCAAGCTCACACAGGCATCAACGACCTCTCGCTCTCGCCCGACGGGTTGTACTTCTGCACCGCGAGCGACGACACCACCGCGCTCGTGTTCGCCGCCGATCCCCTAGTGGAGGCCGTGACGGGCGACGAGGGGCTGCACACGCACGCGACGCCGCTCCGCTCCTTAACGGGGCATACGGCGACGGTGCTCTGCGTCGCGTATGGCCCGCGCTCGAACCTGCTCGTGACGGGTAGCTATGACGAGTCCGCCATCGTGTGGGATGTGCGTCGTGGGCGCGCGCTCCGGACACTCCCAGCGCACGCCGACGCGATCTGGAGTGTGGGGTGGGACGCGGAGGGCGCGCTGGTTATCACCGGGAGCGCGGACGGGTTGATGTCAGTTGGCATCGGTGCGAAGAGCTGACAGCAGACGACTCTGGGACGTGAATACCGGGCAATGTCTCAAGACGCTCGATAACGAGTCCAACTCCCCCGTGTAAGCTGCCTCTTCCTGCCCAGCTGACCCCAGCTCATCCGCCTGCTTCACCCCATCCTCCTTCCACATCCTCGCGGCCTGCCTCTCCTCCACGATCCGCGTGTACTCCTTACACACGGGCAAGGTGCTCAAGACGCTCAGGGCAGCAGAGTACGTGTGTGAGCGCAACTCCTCCCCCGTGATCGTGTTTGGCGCGCCACCGCCCAAGGAGAAGGAGAAGGAGGAGGCGATGGACGTCGATGTCGACGCGTCCGCAGCGCCATCGGCGGCCCCATCGCCCGGCCGGCACAAGGGCCCATCCGCCCTTGTGGTTGCGGGGAGCGAGAACGGCTCCGTCATCATCTGGGACCTGCAGGACCGCAGAGTCGTCGCCGTGCTCGAGGGACACACCTCCACCGTCGTGGCGCTCGCCGTCTCGCCCGACGGCACGATCGCGTCCGGCTCGCTTGAGCCAGAACGGTCTATCCGCCTCTGGCGCTTGGAGTAGCCCGCACCTCAGTAGACGTAGACAGCATGCATACTACAGCCCGAGCCGGTGGCTCTTGCCCTTGACGCCCTTCCACACGTTGTCGACCCACTCGCGCTCCTCGCGGTCTACGACGGTATAGTTGGCGCGCTCGCGCGGCTTGGTCGGCGTGTCCTGGTTCGGTCTAGCGACCTTGCTGGGGCTCGCGGGCGTGTTGTCGTCGAAGAAGAGCCCCGTCGCGCTCGGCGTGCCGGGCTGGTGGAGGTTTAGGACGCGCGCAGTGCTCGAGCTCAACGGCGACGATCGCGTGGGGCTGTGCCGCCCCGGCGTGGACTTGTACAGGCTCTGGGCGAGGGGCGACTGCGTCGCCGTCCGCGTGGGGGTGTAGTTCGCGCTGGGTTCGTAGGAGCGGGTCTGTGGTCAGAGAGTTACATGTCACGCGACGCACCAGCGGCGAGCTCTTGAGCACCGGCACGAGCTTCATGCCCGCGGGCGTGGGCGGCG
>JAMALN010000360.1:0-34795 GCA_023630115.1 Cutaneotrichosporon sp. PK4640 | reverse complement strand
TGTACAGCGCCTCGCGCATCCAGCGCAGGTCCTCGGGCGCCTGGTCCTCGGGCGCGATGTACGTCTGGTGTGAGCTGGCGATAACCGCATTCAAGCTCGTCAGAGCAGGAGACTGGGGAAAGGGCAGGTGCCGACACCATCCTCGCGACGCGTCTCAGTGGGCATTCGCTGGGGTCCACGGCCTGCAAGACCTACAGCAGGACGCCCACGCACATCCCCCTCCCTCCCCGAAACCAGACTCACCGCCTTGTTCATGTTGACGGCGGACAGGTAACTCGAGGGTGGGAAGTGTTGTTGTCGAAAAGTCAAACGACAAAGTTGAAGTGGAGGCCGGTGGCGATTCTTCAGGCACGCGACAGTGGGGAACCCGCTCATTCATTCACCTCGCACCATCACTACAACGACATGCATCGACATCGCTGCACTCCATCATGCCAGCAACCACGAGCGGCTGCCTTCTCCCATACAACTGGGAGGCGCAAAATCACGAGCCAAAACGGCGCGCTGGGGTCGAAACCCCAGCGTTAAAGAGTGACCATAAAGCCTGGTGGGCAGTCCGAAGACCAACAGGTGCGCTACGCCGCTTCAAGCGTTCCAGGCAATCGCTGGGCTATAGTGTCCTGGCGGCCCGTGCGCCGCCCATTTTCCTCTCTCATCATCATCATCACCTCAGATCCAGCTGACGAGTTTGGCGGGTGAGAGATTCGCGGTGGCCTCCTGGTCCGAGTCACGAGACTAGGTCAACTCCGGCATCTCACGGTTGCGCAGGTGGCCGGTATCATGTCGGCCCGGCCGTGCCGTGTCGGCTTCATCAGCAACACATCCCGTATGCCCACCGCTTGCCAGCGTCGTCGCTATTAACTCGTCCCAGAGCCCCGCGGGTCCCCTCCAGACCCATCTAACCCCCTGACATGCCGCCCATCATCTACGACGCGCCCTACCCGGCCCCCTTCTTCCCACAGCAAAACGTCTTCCAGTACCTCTTCCCCGAGGCGCCGGGGATCTCGCCCCTCCCGGCCTTTGACGAGACGCTGCCCGCCTTCATCGACGGCAAGACGGGCCGCACGCTGTCGCGGGGCGAGCTCAAGGCGTTTGCGCTGCGCCTCGGCGCCGCGCTCCGCGGCCCGCCCCTCGGCGGCGAGGAGGCGCGCATGCAGCGCCTCGACGTCGCGTGCATCTGGGGCTTCAACTCGCTCGAGTGGGTCGTCAGCGCGTACGCGTGCATGGCCGCGGGCGTGACCCTGAGCCCCGCGAACGCGGGCTACACGCCCGCCGAGCTCGCGCACCAGATCAACGACTCGGGCGCGTCGCTCGTCTTCCTCGCCCCGTCCCACATCGCCGCATTCGACGAGGCCAGGCCCCTCCTCAGGCGCCAGTTCGCGGACGACCGCATCGTCCTCCTCTGCGAGCCCGCGGCCGCCACCGGCCTCCCCTACAAGACGGTGTACGACATCCTGCCGGCCCATGGGCAGTTCACGGCGCAGCGCTGCGACCGCGCCGACGCGCAGGCCACCGCGTGGCTCTGCTACTCGTCGGGGACGACCGGGCTGCCAAAGGGCGTCATGACCTCGCACTTTAACATCACGAGCCAGATCCAGGCGGGCAACATCGGGTTCCAGCGTATGCGGCCCGGCGACGCCGTGCTCGCGTTCATCCCCTACTCGCACATCTACGGGGCGGTCATCGGGCTCCTCCAGCCCATCTCGCAGGGCGCGGCCGTCGTCGTCCTCCCGCGCTTCGAGGAGGTGCCCGTCCTCCAGGCGATCGAGAGGGTGAGTCTTGAGATGGCCCAACTAACCCCAGTTCAAGGTCACGCTCGGGCTGCTCGTGCCGCCCGTCTTCATCGTGCTCCTCAACTCGCCCCACGTGAAGAAGTACGACCTCTCGTCCCTCAAGACGATCATGAGCGGCGCGGCCCCGCTCTCCGCAGAGCTCCTGCAGGCCTTCACCGCCCTCGTCCCGCAGTGCCGCATCATCCAGGCGTACGGCATGACCGAGACGAGCCCCAACATTGCCAACATGCACCGCGGCATCTCCGTGGGGCGCGAGTACTCTGTCGGGCGTTTGCTGCCCGGCTTCCAAGCGCGTCTGGTGAAGGAGGACGGTGAGGACGCGGACAGCACGCGCGGCGAGGCGGGCGAGCTCTGGGTCCGCGGGCCCTGCGTCATGAAGGGCTACCACAACAACCAGGCCGCGACGGACGACACGATCGCCCCCGGCGGCTGGATGAAGACGGGGGACGTGGTCACGCGCGACGCGGACGGCTGGCTCGCCGTCGTCGACCGGAAGAAGGAGCTCATCAAGTACAAGGGCTTCCAGGTCGCGCCGGCCGAGATGGAGGGCCTGCTGATCCAGCACGACGACGTGCTGGATGCCGGCGTGGTGGGCGTGTACGACCCGAAGCAGGCGACCGAGCTCGTGCGCGCGTACCTCGTGCTCAAGGGCGATGACCAGGAGAAGGTGGCGGCCGACGTCGCCGCGTGGGTCGCGCAGCGGGCGGCCCGGGCAAAGCACCTGTCCGGGGGCATTGTCGTCGTCGACGCGATTCCCAAGAGCCCCAGCGGCAAGATCCTGCGCAAGCTCCTCCGCGAGCGTGCGAAGCAGGACGTGGACCCCGTTGTCGCGATGCCCCGCGACGCCAAGTTGTAGATAATAGAATGCACGGATCATTGCGGCGGTACACAAGCAGGATGGTGGCCTTTCAGTTGTCACAACACCCGTATACCCGCCACGCTGCCTGGGTGTCGAGTGGCCTCTTCCGATGTCGACGTACTGGAGCAAATTCGCTGCCACCACTTCCGGCGCAGGGCCCCCTTGTCCGTCTCGTCGGCCTTGCGTGTGACCTCGGCAAACTCTGCGCCTCCGCTGGCCATCTTGTCGTGCATTTCGTCGAGCTGGCGCTGGAGCGCACGCGCGTGTTCGTTGAGCTCGGCCTCTTGGGCGAGCAGGTCGGCCATGTGCTTGTCGAGCTCCCGTTCCCCCATGACCGCCTGGTACTCGTCCGAGTCCACGACCCGCTGGTGCTTGGCGGCCTCGAGACGTGGCTCGTTCGCCACGAATCCGGCAGTGTGATCCGTCCTCTCGGCCCATGCCATGCCGCGCCTACAGTCAGTCTGCAGATATCGCGACTTGCTCTGCGGTCTGTAACTTGTACTCTTCCATGGTCTCGAGGGCGTCGTTCACTGGTCCAGCCACGATCACTTCTACAGTCAGCCCGGGTGATGCCGCGGCCACTCTCTGAGGGCTAATGCCTGGGGATGTTGGATGCGACGATAGCAGCGGCGACGGGCTGAAAGCCGGAGAGGACCGGCGGAGGCAGCGCACCGCCCGGCGCCCCACGGCGATCTGTGGATCCGTTTGACAGAACCATCGCCAGCTCGGCGTCAAGTCGCTTAATGGTCTCGACACTTCCCATGGTCCACCTCTCCAGCTCACAGCTCAGCCTCGCTGGCGACTTGGCTCACGGTAACGCACTCTCTCGCCACACGACCTCAACGCCTCTCTCTCTGGATCCTCTCGTCGCTCTCCACGATGAGCGCGCCTCCCATGTCCAAGAGCGCCTCGGCGACGTCCAAGCCGCCGGCCCCATCAGACGGTGCGTGCTCTCCACGAGCCTCTCCGCCCTCCGCCCCCCCACCCAACCACTCTAACAGCAGCCCCGCCCAAGAAACCCAAGCTCAAGGAGCACCGCCGCTCCTCGGACTCGCACCGCGAGCCCCCGCCCCACCCCCACGACCTCCTCCGCATCCCGGACAAGAAGACGATCGTCAAGAAGGCGCACCTCCAAGCCCCGTCCCCGCTCATCCTCCCGCCCGCCGTCACGTCCGAGGAGGTCGTGAGCCCCATGCCACGCACCCCCACGCCGCCCGCGGTCCTCGTGGCGGCCGCGCCGGGGAACCACGCCTCCGTGTTCATGGGCGCGCCCGTCGACTTTGCCGTCAGGGCCGAGAAGGCGATCGCCGCGCTCGCCGACGCACGGGACGCGGACTCCCATGGCGCAGAACTCGACATTGAGGGGCGCGGATCCCCCGCGCCCACCACCCGCCCCCCTCCCCGGCCGCGGCGCTCTCCATGGCCGCTTCGGCCCCGGCTCTAGAGGCCGAGGTGCGCCGGCACTCGTTCCCCACGACCCCAGCTGCGCCCGTCGAACCTGTACGCCCCTAACTTCCGCCGCCCTGTGTAAGGTCTATGCATACTTAGAGTCTAGGCGCTCAGAGCTCGGGCTTGGGCTCGGCGGGGCGCGCGGTCCCGCTCTTGGCCATGGCCTCCTCGACCTTGTCGAACAGCACGTCGGTCGCGTACTCGACCGGGTGGTCGAAGAGGTAGGGCAGGAAGGGGACGATGCCGATGCCCACGGCCGAGGGGAGCCAGCGCTTGACCACGAGGTTCTGCGAGTTCTTGACGGCCTTGGCGGTCTGCGCGACGGCCGTGTGGATCGTGAACGCGGGAAGCGCCATCGACGCAAGACCCTGGAACACGGAGCGCTTGACGGCGATCATGGAGAGGCGCGTCGGCTCGGAAAAGTTGGCGGCCTCCCACGCAGACGGGCCCTGCTCCTTGGCCTTGTAGGTCGTGAAGGTCACGTCGCCGATGAGGTAGGCCCACGAGACGCCGTACGCCGCGGTGACTGGGGTGAGCGGAGTGCGAGGGTGAGGGGGATGGCGATAAGAGCCAAGGCTTCCACCAAGCTGGACTCACCGACCCAGGGAGGCACAACGGGGCGGAACGCCTCGCCGACATCAGAGGCTGGGGTCAGCTTACCCCACGGTCCAACACACTGTAGGCGGTGTAGCGCGATCCGGCGCGCACGACGTCGCGGATACGGCGGAGGTACGCGGCTGTGTGTCAGTGTCTGGTTTATGGGTGGCGCAAGGCAGAGAGACGCACCGTAACGGACGTTGGAGTCGGTCGAGTCGGCGTCCTCGTGCACAAGCACGTCGAGCTGCTTGTCTGCCTTCTTCTCGACGGCCTCGACCGTCTGCTCGACCTTGTCCTCGACCTTCTCGGGGACGGACTTTGCCATTATGTTTTGTGAGATTGTTAGTGTAGAGAGTGTAGAGTTAACAGGCGGCTCCAAGATGTGTATTATCATGTCGCCTGAGCAGCCGAGCAGCCCGAGCTGAGAGGCTGGGGCTGTGGTGCGTCGGTCGGGCTCGGTGGAGGGGGTGGCCGGTGGTGACATGCCAGACGATGCCATCAGCGTCATCCCCCGAGGCCAATAATCGTCGATCATTTACCTCTTTCTCGCCCCCCCTCGGCAGATCTACAACCTGTTCCAGTCCACGTGTCAATGTGGGTGGAATAGATACATGTGGAGAGGCACCCTCCATGTCCAGAGCCCACCTTAGCGGATGCGGTGGTGCATGATCCGCTCGTCCATCAATCTTCTTGCTCAGACCATCATTCCACCCACATCGACCTCCATTGTTCCATCTCTCGGTCGACTTGTCATCACTACTCTACGTCTCTTGCTCCCCCTACCAACCCCTACCCACCATGGCCACAGGCCGCTACGTCCCACCGCACATGCGGAACCGTGGGGCTGCACCCTCACCCTCCACCTCCACCCCACCCCGGCACACGCCCTCCGGCGCCCACTCCCCAAGAGGCGCCTCGAGCCCCCGCGGCCAGTCGCGCCCCCTTTGGTCGAATGGCGACCGCGAACCCCGCCCCGAAATCAACCGCGCCGACCGCGCCGACGCCCACAACCCTAGAGGCCCAGCACCAACACTGCACGTCTTTGGCGACTCGTTCGCCGGGCCGTTCAAGCTGCTTGCCTCGGAGTCGGCGCGCGTCCGCTCGTTCAAGGGCGCGAGTGCCAAGGGGCTCAACAACCCCAAGTCGATCAAGCAGGTCTCGAACGACCTTGTGCCGCTCCTCAACCAGCTCCTTGCGCCCCCACCTTACGCATATCTCCCCCCAGCAGGGCGGTACGCCTTGTTACTCTTTGGCAACGTAAGACACCCCACCGGCTGTGCTGACCCCAGGTGGATCTGCAGATCAACTACCTCTGGCAACTGCAGCACAAGCCGCTCGTGCCTGCGACGTGGGACGAGCACAGCGAGTTCACCGAAGACCCGAGCGCGGTCAGCACCCCGGCGGAGAATGTGCTCGCGAACGCGACGGAGAACCTGGGACGCGGGCCGGCGCTCGGGCCAGAGCGATTCGTGGACAACGTCGCGAACGCGTACATCGCGTGGCTCGACCGCGAGGTCGTGAACGGTCCCATTGGGCGGCGCGCCGCCGAGGTCGAGGCTCAGACCAACGGCGAGGCCCGGGGGATCAGGAGACTCGCGCCGACCAAGGTGCTGGTCGGCGCTGCGCTCCCGCCGCTCGTGCAGGATGAGACGCTACCCCGCATCCCCGAGAAGTACGTCGAGCGCCTAGAGGAGGACCATGCCAAGGCGCAGCGTGCGCTCGAGCGCGGCGCTGGCGAGCGCGTGTCCCGGACACCATGGGCCAAGGTCGGCGCTTCGCCTACCCTCGGGGTTGAGGAGGACTTTGCAAAGGTGTCCTTGAACGGCTCTGGCGCCACCACGCCATCGCCTGACGCACCCCCAAAGGTGTCAGTCATGGATCTCCTGGCGCACGACCCGCCGCTGTGCACAAAGCCCGTGCGCATCGACATGACCAACCGCTTCAACGCCGCGCTCCGCGAGTTCTGCGCCAAGCACCCCACCGTCCTCGAGTTTGTGGACATTGCGGACGACATGCTGGCCGCCGACGCCGCCGAGCGGGAGAGCACGGGCGAGCCGGCACCGAGCATAGGTGGCGAGGTGGACCGGGCCGCGTGGGCGTGTCCCGTCGACCTGAGTAACATCCACCCGCTGTGGGAGCCGACGCTGCCGCTCTGGCTGAAGAAACTACAGCCGATCGGCGTGCCGACCGACTCGTTCCAGTATGCCGCGGATGCTGAGGAGACGATGCGGGCGTACGAGGAGGACAAGAAGCGGCGGACGCACAAGCGCGATGGCGAGTATGGGTGGCAGGGGGGCGAGCGCATCAAGCTGCGCGACGAGTAGTGTCATTGTGTTGTATTCTTGCTGTCTGCTGTACATGCACTGGGTACTGCGTGGCGATGACTGACCAAACTCTGCCACAGTGCACCCGCCACAGCGCAACCCGCCACAGTGCACCCACCCACCACAATGCACCTTCCTCGCCATTCTCGCCACTGCGCCACTAGCCAAGTAAACTCTGCCACTGCGCGAAGCTGTGCTCGAGATGGAGAGATGGAGATGCTGACATGTAGTGTAAACATGGGTGTCAGCCAGGTCCCAGGTGTGCCAGGAACCGGACGCTCGGTGTCCGGACGGGATAGCGTCATTTGCCACCCTCCCCCACCATCCTCAAACTAGTGCTCATGAACGTGCATGGCCCATTTATACGCTTGTGCAATGCTGGACTCGTGCCGACCCAAGACGGAGACTACGAGGCGCCGCGATGGCACAAGGACGAACGAGACCTGCCCGGTGGGCACTCGGGCTGCCGGGTGGTGACGCGTGACCCTCTGCCCGCGTTCCTTGTGACGGGTCGAAACGCGCCCTAGAACGCGCTGTGGCGCTCCACTGTTGCCACCCACTGAAATCTCCCAACTGGCTTCGCGGCATGCATCGATGAGCAACGAGAGCGGAGTAGCGTTGAAACGGTAGATGAACGGCTAACGGAGTGTCTGGGCATTCCTCATTAGGGGAGATGGGCAGCGTTCCAGGCTGGTTGTGGATGAATCGTTGGTGAAATTGTGGGGTGAAGGGGAGGGAGGGTGTGTCTGACAAGGACGCCAAAGCCAACCTTGTCTTAGGGTCACGCTCACCTCACCACCACCTCACCACAGCCACCTCTTTGCATCTGGCCACTACTCTCCTTTCTTCTTGTCGTACATCAATACCTCTTGGACTCTCTCTCTCTCCCTCTCTCTCTCTCTCTCTCTCTCTCTTCACATTCTCCACAACAGCAGCAAGCAGTTCAACTCTCGCGCACTGCTCTTCCTTCCATCTACCTCCACTTCACCCGATCAACGCACATCCCCTGGTCCGCTTGGACACGACACGCACAGCGCGCACACGACCCGCCCACACCACACCACACCATTCCTCCTTCCTTCCTTCCTTGCTCCTTCCTCGTCCTCCCCATTCCCCTTCTACTGCCCCCATTCCCCTCGCACTTGACCGCTTCTCCCCCTTTGCTGCACGCCCCTCCACGACACCCACTCCAAACCAGCCATGGACCGCCGTGGCTCAGCCAGCAATCCTGGCTCGGGCTTGCGCGGCGCACGGCCACCGTCGATCGTCTCGACGCGCCGCGGCACACACCCGACCACCGCCCACTCGCGCGGTCAGTCAAGTGACGAGCCAAGGTGCGTATCCGTGTCTACCGACCCGAACAATCGCGTCGCGAACGCCGCGGCGCCCGTGACCCTGCGCCTCGCCCCTCGAGCCACCCCCACCACAGGCAGCTAACGCAAGCCAACCGCCCTCGCCCATGACCTACTTTCCCAACCCTTCGACATTCACCTCGGAGCCCCCGTCGTCGCAGTACGTCCCCGCCAGCATCCAGACGTCGCCGAGCCTGTCGAGCGTGCGCCACGTCGGCTCGGTCTCCCAGTCCTCCCTCTCCCTCAGCTCCGACTACGACGCCGACCCTGTCGCACGGACCCCGCGCCTCAACCCCACCCCTGGCATTGGTGACCTCCAGTCACAGCAGGCCATGCCTATACAGATGCAATACCAGGCCACGCCGACCAACAACCACCGCGGCGACTCGGTGCCCGCCCTCGGCGCTAGCCCCCGGCTCGGCAGCTCGCGGCGGAGCGCTAGCGTCGCAAGCTCGAGACCTGTCAACACGCCGGCATATGGCGCGACGACCCATCTCGGCCCCCCAATGTCGGGGAGCCTTGGTGGACTCGGGCTCGGGCCCGACTCGGCCCTAGGCCTGGGCGGCGCGGACTCGCGGCGCATCGCCTCGATGGCGTCGGGGAGCTCGACGGGGCGGCGCGTCGAGAGCCCCAAGCTGCCTTCCCTCACCCTCCCGAGCACGGCGTATCCGAGCACGGGGTACACGACGAGCAGGCCACAGCCTGCGACAGCGCACGGGACGCCGCGCCTCCGCAAGGAGGAGAACACGTTCGGTAGCGGGTCGCGTGGCGGCCGCTCGTCGTCGCGCCCAGCCCACCGCCGCGGCATCAGCGTCTCGTCCAACCTCTCGCCCGTGCAGCAGATCCAGTCGCCCGCGTCGCCGAGCGGCTCCGTGTTCCGCAAGCTGAAGAGCGTGTCGAGCAACCTCGGCCTCACCCTTCACCGCACGCAGACGGCGTACGACGACGAATCGGACTACGACGACGACGGCGAGGACGAGGGCAAGCTCGCTAATGGCACGCGTGTGTGGTACTCGTCGTACGTGACCATCGACTGGCTGCACGACGCCATCAAGGAGTCCTCGCGCATCCGCCGGATCCGCCACCTTAGAAACCGCTCGGTGCGCGGTGCCATCGCCAACGCCTGGGACCGCTTCCAGGGCTGGCTTATCGTGACCGTCGTTGGTGTTCTCACGGCCCTTGTCGCATTCCTCATCATCCGCTCCGAAATGGCCTTCTTCGACCTCAAAGCGGGATATTGCGCCAGATCTTGGGGCACTGCCAAGCGCTTCTGCTGCGCGCCACGGCGTGGCACACACCCTGACCCCTCGAGCGGCGACGAGGAGGAGTGTGGCGACTGGATCGAGTGGGGCCAGTTCTTCGGCGGCAGCGACGAGGCCGAGTCATCGTTCTGGTCCGAGCCCGAGTTCATGGCATACTTCTTCGTTGCCGTCACGATCGCCTGTCTGTCATCCGCCCTCACGTACTACCTCACGTCCTCGGCCAACCACGTCACCTCGAAGGACTCGGCGTTCCTTGGTCCCACGGTCGAGGCTCGCGGGGCGCAGCTGGCCCCTCCCATCAAGGCGCCCACCGAGCGCGAGCCCCTTCTTACGCCGCGTTCAGACACCAGCTCGGAGCCGCCACCCCAGCCGCCCCGCCCCGTTATCTACATGGCGGCCGGCAGTGGTATTCCCGAGATCAAGACGATCCTCTCTGGCTTTGTGATCCACGGCTACCTCGGCATGTCGACGCTGGTTGTCAAGAGTGTCGGCTTAGCACTCTCGGTCGGCTCCGGCCTCTCGCTCGGTAAGGAAGGTCCGTTCGTGCACATCGCGTCAGCCATTGCCAACATTGTCTCCCGCGCGTTCGCGAAGTACGACCACAACGAGCTGAAGCGGCGCGAGATTCTCTCGGCGGCGTGCGCAGCCGGCGTGGCCGTGTCTTTCGGCGCACCGATCGGCGGCGTCCTCTTCTCGCTCGAGGAAGTGTCGTACTACTTCCCACCCAAGGTCATGTGGCGCGCCTTCTGGTGTGCAGCCGTCGCGGCGATCACGCTTCGCGCCCTCAACCCGTACGGGAATGGCTCGATCGTCCTGTTTGCGGTGACGTACACCAAGGAGTACCACTATTGGGAGTTTGCGGTGTTCATCCTTCTTGGTCTCTTCGGTGGCTTGTACGGCGCGCTGTTTTCGCGCCTCAACATTATCTGGAGCAGGGAGGTGCGCAAGGGCACTTGGCTTGCGCGTCACCCGATCTTCGAGGTGTTCCTTGTGACCGCCCTCACGACCGTTGTGTCCTTCTTGAACCCGCTCGCCCGTCTTGGCGGCACCGAGCTCGTGGCAAAGCTCTTCGCCGAGTGCTCGGTCGACTCGACGTCTTCACTCTGCGTGGACAGCGGCTTCAAGGTCGGCTCCATCATCAGCGTGATCGGGTGGGCGTTGCTCATCAAGGCCTCTCTGACGATCATCACCTTCGGCGTTGTCCTGCCCGCGGGTATCTTCATCCCCTCGCTCGTCATCGGCGCGTGCTTTGGCCGCATAGTGGGCGTGCTCCTCGAGCTCTTCGAGCACAACCACCCCAGCTTCCCCATCTTCGACGGTTGCCGCGCAGGCGCCGGCCCGTGCATTGTTCCCGGCATCTACGCCATGGTCGGCGCGGCTGCAACCCTCGCCGGTGTGACGCGCACGACTGTGTCCCTCGCCGTCATCATGTTTGAGCTGACCGGGACGCTCAACTACGTGGCGCCGGTCATGCTGGCTGTCCTGGTTGCTAAGACGGTGGCCGACGCCCTCGAGAAGCGCGGCATTTACGAGCTTGTCATCGAGCTCAAGAAGCTGCCGTACCTCAGCAACAAGGAGGAGTACCTCTGGGGTGGACGACTGGTATCCGAGGTGGTGAGTCGACAGCTTTACAGGGTCGCACTGGCGAAACTGACAGCAGATGGACCGTGACGCACCCACGCTGCGCGCAGACAAGACGCACACAGTGCGCGAGCTCACAGGACGCCTCCTCGAGCTCGTGCGTCTCGGGTACGCGGACGCCGGTTTCCCGGTTCTGGTCAAGGAGCCGGCTGCGGACCGCGAGGGGCGCACGTTCCCCACGCTGCGCATCCTCGGCTTCCTCGGCATTAACGAGCTCGAGCACGCGCTCAACGAGCTAGCGGATGAGCCAGACGCCGAAGTTAACCTCATCCCCGACGACACCTTGATGAGATCGTCGCGCTTGAGCATCTTCAGCTTCTCGGAGAGCCACGAGGGGAGACACAACCCCTACGACCTGAGCCAGTACATTGACAGGGTGAGTCAACACAGGTGCACGACTTCATTCCCTCGTCCGTCCCTGCTCTCCTGTTTGGGGAGGCGAGGTGGGCGGGTGACTTGCACTCTTCGCCTCCCCGAGAACTCTATCGCCTCTCCCACCCTTGGCCTCTTCCACCCTTGACTTCGTCCATCCTTGACCTCTCCCAACCCCCAACCCCCCCTTGCGAGATAAAACTGACTCACAGGCACCTATCACCGTGCAGGCGTACTCGCCACTTGAGCTTGTGCAGCAAATGTTTGTCAAGCTGGGTGCGCGCCAGATTCTTGTCACGGACTCGCGCGGGACATACCGCGGGGCACTGTACAAGAAGCAGTGGATTGCGTTCCTCGACGACCTGGAGCTGCTGGAGCGGTAACACCAGTCGAGGGGAGGTGGAGAGACGGTAAGAGAGGACGAGGATGTAGGTAATCGACGATGCACATGAACGACCCAGGGGATGCGTCCACACTCATGTTTCATGCGTGGCCACTGACTTCGTCACCGTGACGTTTGTCTGTGCTCTGCTAATACCCCAGGGAGGACGTGTTCGCCTACGAGTGACCTGTTCAGGTGCTCTGCATGGAGGCGTGGGGGCGGGCGTCGCGGGCTTGAGACTCGAAAGGTTCAAGCGTAGCGCGCTAAGACGAATATTCACACGCCACGCGTCACACGCCGCACGCCACGACATCAACAGATTCATAGCTGGCAGATCAGCAATCACTGCCTGAGGTTCGGAAGACAAGCTTCGAGGTGCACATTATGGACGCCCGCAGTGCACTAGCACACTAAACAAAGGGCGCTCACGTGTGCGGGATGATGACGTTTCGCGCTGTGGGAGGTTCTGAGACGTAGTGGGCAGAGACAGCAAGAGCTGGAGAGTTTGACGTCGGTGGCCCAAGAGACGGGGTCTGGGCCAGGCACGCCGACTAGCACGCACTCTCATCACCGCGGCAAACAGTTCGCTATCAGCCTCCGCTCCACCTCCCCTCTTCTTTGCGTGTCTGTGTTTGCAGTCTTGCGGCTAGCGACGGGGTACGGCATATGCATCTCGGAAGCAGCGCAGCCCGTGCGAGCTTCGAGATCGATTCCCGCAGTTCTGCCTGGAGGCTGCGTCTCCCGCGTGCCGTGCCAAGTGCCAGAAAGCCCGGTTAATGGAGGCACGGAGTGCGCGGGCGTGGCGCGTCAGCCATGGACCCAGGCCCGCCTTGGAAAAAATAGTGCGCGCGTGACCCGTTGCCGCTGCTGTCCCACTCGCTGCGTTCTCATCGTATGCTTCGATCCCCACGTCTTGCTGTTGATCACACACTACTCGTCACACAAACCGGCAGCTCGGACCGCTCGGACCGCTATCAAGAAGAGAGGAAGAGTCAAGACGACGGACGACGTTGAATTGAGGGTACGCGTGTTGGACGAGACACGTTGGTGATCGAGCGGAAACCCAGGGTTCACCCCGCACACACTGTTACACTCTGTTTCCACCCACCACTCACCCTGGAGAGTGAGACGCGGTAAACATCCTCCCTGCGCCGGGGCCCTCTGACAACATCCCTCCTTCGCCTTTTGCCACCCTCCAACTCCATCTCCATCACTCCATCTCTTGCAATCTCCATCTCCACTCCCTCCTCTTCCTCTTGCCCACCCACACACTCGTTCTCTACGCCCACCCGCTCCTCACCCCCGCGCCCCAACCCCACCCCCGAGAACCACGCCCCCGGACTGCGGACCGGCACCCCCGACCCCCACGTCCGCCTGTACACGCGCGAGCGATCTGACGATCCCCACATCCCAGAAGCACTCAAGAAGCACTCCACGCCCTCCCTCATCCTTGTCCTCGTCCTCTTACCCCTGCACTTCTCAGCAACCGCAACCGCGTCGCAAGTGATTCAAGAGAGACACATTCTCAGCGAGATCTCGCATCGCATCGCATCGCATCCCACCACTTGCCACCCAACCGGCGCTCAACCCCGGTCCAAGCGCATTCACCTGCCACCCTCTCATGCGCTCCTAGAGCAAGAGCATGCCCTCATCCTCCGGCGACGTCTCGGTCGCCACGCCGCGCGTGTACGGTCCCGCGCGGCCGTCGCGCCCCTTCTCCCTCCCCGCCCCCTCACATGCGGCGCGTCCGGCGCCGACCTCCACCGCGCTCATACACCGTGCGCAGCACGAAGCCGCGACCGTCTTCCCAGCCTCTATAGCCAACCTCATCAGTGCGCTGGCGACTAGCGCGCGCCTCAGCCTGCGCGTCACGGCCTTCTTCATCGAGGTCATCCTCGAGGGCTCGCAGTACTCGACCCGCGTCGGGCTAGGCTACACGCGCCGCGTGCTGATTTCGGCCATCTCGAGCGCGCGCCGCGTCTACCTAGCCTCGAATGCTGCGCTTGACGGCGACCTCCTGGCTGCCGTCGGCCTCGCGGACAACGCGGGCAAGGGCGCGAGCACGGACGCGTTCCTCAACGTCCTCGACCGCTGGACCAACCTCGGCATCTACGTCATTCACCACACGTTTACGCTCGCCGAGCTGTTCGCCATGAGCGGCTTCTACCTCACCGCCAACACGGTGCAGAGCGCGAGCTTTGCCGCGCACGAGAGCGTGACTCTGTTCGACAGCCTGTTCGGGTCCAACGAGACCAGCCGCGCGCTGAGCAGCATCATCACGCTCGTGCGTCGCGAACTCCTCGAGGACGACCGCTTCAAGGCCGCAGAGCATGGCAAGATGGCCACCCTCACGGCGCTCACTAAGGCCCTGACCGCATTTGCGTGCCTGCAGAACGCGACATGGCACAGCACGGCCAAGAGACTCAGGATGAAGGTGTGAGTACTTTTTTTCGGGTGTCGCAGGTCAGCACCGAAGCGACTGTCAGAAGCCCGCTGGTAGACCCACAGAGATTCCGCTAACCCCAGCCTTTACGACTGCACAGTGTTGACATCTTCGGACGAGTCATTCGACGCCGCGAAGCAGGAGCCCCTGCCCCTGCCCCAGATCGACGGCCCTGGCCCGACTGCAACCCTCTCCCGCCGCACGACGCGCCAGACAGGGCCACCAGCCATCGAGGAGTCGCACGACGCAGACGGAGACGTCAACATGGATCATGTGTCCCACGTTGGTGCTCCAACCCCTGCCAGGCCTCGCATGTCACGCACCTCACGCACGTCCCGGTCCCTCGGCCCGACGCCCGACACCAGCCAGGGAGCTGATCTCGAGCTACTCCTCCAGCTTGAGGGACTAGCAAGCGCCGACGAGGGAGACGACGACGAGCCCTACGCGCCCGTCAAGCCGAAGACGCCGCTCGAGTCACCCGAGAAGCCTCGTCGTCGCCAGCTCAAGCGCGTCCACACCGACACGTACGAGATCACCGACGAGTTCTCCGAATCGATGGTCGTCACGCAGACTCTGGAGCGTCTCGGCCCGAGCCCGCCGGAGCGCGAACGTCCCCTTCCGCGCAGCAGCACGGCCAACATCCCCGACGTGCTCGTCGAGGCTGTCGATGAGGACGTCGAGATGTCGGACCAGTCGGACAAGTTCCACCCTCCCGCGACGCCAATGCAGACGCCCGTCGTCGAGGAGGACGAGACCGAGTGGATAGAGGTGGATCACCTGCTCGACGAGCCCAGGTCGAATGCGTCGTCGTCAGCCATGGTCCCCTCGGTTCCCTCCGACCAGAGTGCCCTCTCGGACGAGCCCTCGCCCAGCGGCAGCACGGACCGCATTCAGCTCGTGTTGCGCACCATGACCAACAAGCTGCTGCAGCACCGCCGCACCGTGCGCCGCGTCAAGAGAGTCTCGCCGTCCCAGTCGCCTTCGCCACCACCGGGCAGCACGCGCGAGCGCGAGAGAAGCCGCTCCCCGTTCGCCTCGTCTGCTGCCGAGCCCGTCGTCGCGCCCGTTGCTGCGATGCGGGACCACGGTAGAGGCGACGTGCGCAGCATAGACTGGGGGCGCCCTGATTCTGGGCCAAGTACTCGCCGGGGATCCAGTACGCCTCGCGGCTCGCCCCAGAAGCGCCGTGCCGACGCTACCCCGCCTCCGCCCCCGTCCAGCCCCGAGAAGCGGCCCGCGTCGCCATCCAAGGGCAAGGGCAAGGCCAAGATGGGTCGCCGCTCGATCGCCGCGCTGCGCGACGCCGCCAACTTCCGCGCCACGCTTCGCAACAACAAGAACCGCCAGCCGTTCCCCGAGTTCACAGAGCGACAGGAGGAGGCTGGGCCGTCGGAACCCATCAACGTGTCTGTTAGACAGACGCTTCGCCCCGCGCCGAGTGTTGAGTCGCCACCGCCGTCGCCCACGACGATACGTGGCCCGGCCCCGCCGCCGCCCACGCCCTTCGGACCGCGTAGAGTCCAGAGAGGCTCGATGCACGGTTCGATGCGCACGCGTTCAAGCCGCATCCAGGCTTCGAGCTCGCAGATCTTCACCGCCGGCCAGCGCGACACGGCCGCCAACCTCTTCCCGCACGAGCCGCTCATCAAAAACATCCACCGCTTTATGCGCTACTCGTCGGCTGCGTATGGGCAGAACTTCCTGCGCATCTTTGGGCTCGGCAACGCCGACTTCAACTTCCCGACCACGGGTCGGCACCACGCCAACAGCTGGGCGTTTGCGCAGCACACCAACATCCAGATCGACGCGCTGCTGCTCTCGTCGTTCACCGAGTCGGAGGCATACTCGCCCGCCTTTGCACAGGAGAAGGCGCCCCCGCTCGTGCACTATGTCGCGGTCGAGCACCAGCTGCAGGCTATCGTGCTCACGTGCCGTGGCACGCTCGGGCTTTCGGACGTCCTCGTCGACCTGACGTGCGACTACCGCGAGATCAGCGTCGAGGGCGGCGACCCAGACGGCGCGTACTTTGTCCACTCGGGCATGTACGAGTCGGCGGCCAAGCTCACCGCCAAGCACAGCAGAGTGCACCAGACGCTCGTCGACGCGCTCGAGCAGTACCCGAACTATGGTCTCGTGCTATGCGGACACTCGCTCGGCGGCGGTGTTGCCGCGCTGCTCGCCATCAACTCGGCCGTTCCTGCCGAGCGGTTCATGTCGCAGAACGCCGCCCGGGAGCGCCCCGTATGCCACCCGCGCATCACGACGCCGTTTGTCACCTCGTTCTCGTCGGGCCTCCCGCCCGGCCGCCCGATCCACTGCTACGCGTACGGCGTCCCGGCCGTCGCGTCATCCGACCTGGCACACCACACCTCAGGCCTCATTACGAGCATCATCCAGAACGCGGACGTGGTCCCGACCCTCTCGCTGGGTGTGCTGCGCGACCTCCGCAACATTGCTGTCACGCTGTTCGAGGAGCGCGGTGTCGCCGAGGAGATTGTGGCCCGCGTCATGGGCCTCAAGCGCGGCGCGTCCGACGACGCCCAGGCCGACTGGATGATGTCGCTCATCAAGACGATGCGCGCCGACATGGATAACGACAAGCTCTTCCCGCCCGGCAGCGTGTACATCATGGAGTACTTTGACGTGTTTGTCACGTCTGACGAGGCGGGCCCCGCGAGCCACAGCAGCAGCAAGCAGCAGGCGCAGAGAGTGATCCTGCGGCAGTGCGACAGCGTCGAGGAGCGCTTCCGCGAACCGCTGTTCTCCAAGACAATGCTCAACGACCACCTCCCGAGCCACTACGAGCGGAGCACGCAGCTGCTGTATGAGGGCCTCGGGCAGGGTCTCCTGTAGCGGTGAGGCGCGGAGCCCTGAGGAGCCGTCCGGAACGAAAAATGGATGCGGGGACCTGCCAGAAGCGGCACGGAAGCGGCGAGGCTACGGATTGGAAGGGAATCGGAGAAGCACGGGGAGGAGGATAGAGGAGGGGAGGTGTTGTTGCATCGCATGTTGTAGTTCTTTTGCATGGAGTTGTGCTAGTTAGTCGCCTACAATCCGAAAGCGTGCATGGACCATGACACGACCCGACCCTGCCGACGCCACCTCCGCTCGGACCGAAGCTGCCCTTGACCCAGGCTTCGGCATGGCCACGGCGACGCTGGCCGCGCAAGCGGGCTACAAAACGCAAGTCTTGCAGGTCATCCCCATCACCATCCGATCATCCAGGTGTCACCTCATCGCGACCAAACCGCCACTCTACAATGGCCCTCATCCTCTACATCGCCGCCGGGCTGTTCTCCATGGCCTTCTCCAGACCCACAGGACCCCGGCAGACCCAGCCCGCCCGCCCCGCCCGCCCCTCGCCACCCACCACTCCGTCCCTCGACGCCGCACCTCTCCCCCTCCGGGACGCGGACCCGGAGCTCACACCTCTTCTGGCCGACGTTGACGCGGACCCAGAACCCCCTCTAGCCCAGGGGGCCCCACTAGCACCCCCTCTCCCCCACGCCGACCCAGAGCTCACCCCCCTCCTCGCCGACGTAGACGCCCCACCCACCCCCCCACTAGCGCGGGATGTAGGCGCCGCTGAACCTCCCACGCTCGCCCCCGCCGTCCAGGAACTGAAGGGCGGCAAAGGCGGCGGATCTCGTGCAGGCCACGGGGGCGGCGGGGCCAGCGCGGGTGCCATGCGGCCTCCGGTCGCGCTCGTTGCGGCGGCGGGGGGGGTCGTGTATGCGCTGGTGTAGTCATGTACCTGTGTCTCTTTACTCTTCAATCCGTCCTGCCATCCCACAAATTGCACGAGGATCTTGGGGTACACGTCTTGCGAGTGGAGGGCCCCGAAACTGAGGCCATGCACGGATATATATATGGGCGCGGTCGGCAGCGACACCTCTTCACCACGCACAACCAACATGCGCCTCGCCGTCCTCCTCGCTGCCCTTGTCGCCCTCGCCGCCGCCCACCCGGCCAACGAGACCCGTCACCCCGCGGACAACGGCACCCTCGTGCGTGGCCATGTCGACTGGCTGACGACAGGTCGACGAGCCCACGGACCTCCTCAACCCGGTCGTCTACCACAACCACCCCGACCTGCCGCCGCCCGAAGACCGCATCCCCTCGGGCAAGCTGGTGCCGGACCTGAGCAGCAACGAGCCGCAGGAGCGCAGCCACGACATCTTCCCGACCTCGGGCGCTGGGCGCGCTGCGCCGGCCGTCGGTGCTGCCGCCGTCGCGGCCGTGTACCTCCTCGTTTAGATCACCGCAGTGATTCCGACTAGACTAGCCGCCCAAGACCACCAACCTTGCACGGAGACGTTTCTGTCGATGGGGGAGGACCAGCAGCCCGTTCGCAGCACCCCTGTTCTATAGCTGTATTGACATGCAAATGCTGGGTCCAAATTCAGAGTTTTAGCCTTTTTCGTCTCGGTCCGCCACAGTCTGCAGTTGCTCTCAGACCTCTCCCACGCCACTAGTGGCGTCGAAGCACGCGGATTCTTCGATTCTCGACGTCGCACTACGGGCTCACTGGCGTCCGACTGACGCCTGGCGAGGATAAAAGGGCTGAGCGTGCGGACTCGTCTCTCTTCCCCACTCATCAACTCCCAACTCCCCACCCACCAACTATGCCGCTCCTCCTCGCCCTCGTCGCTTTCGGCAGCCTCGCCCAGGGCCGCCCCCTGCTCTCCGACCTCGCGCCCGTCGACTACCACGAGCCGATCGCGCCCGAGCTTGCCCCTGCCAGGCCGCTGGCCACGTCCCTCCTGCCCGGACGTGGCGCCCCTCGAGTCCGCCGTCCCCGCCAACTGCTCGCCCAGCGCCGCCAACGCGACCGCCAACCTGCTCCAGGTGTGGATCCCGTGCCCCGACGGCAGGCCGTACTTGGAGTGTCGGAACGGGTCGTCGCGTCTCGACCACATCAGTCTTGGTGTTGTCGCGCACACCGTGCCCCCCATCTGGCTCACGGCGGCCGCGGGCGCCGTGTACATGCTCGCGTAGAGGTAGAAGTTTCGGGGTCGTAGTTCCATGCATTTTTGCTATACCCAGAACGATTTGTGGCGGCGCCGTGAATTGGAATGAGAAGAAAAGCGCATATTTCATCCTAGACCTTCCAAGGATAGCCCAACATCGACCCCAAACCATCAAGCGGGTTATAAGGCACCTCACACGGCCTCGCAAGAACATCTTACCCTCAGCACAATGCCGAACCGCACCCACTGGGCCGGGCTGGCGTTCTCCATCCTCACCTATGTGGCGGCCTTCCTGGTCATCGTGCTCAGCCTCGACCGGCTCGCCGCCTACCCCGTGCCACCTGTCCCTTCACACCGTGAAATATCCCGCTCCCACTGTCCCCCGCGCCGCTATCCCAAGTTGATCCGGATCGAAACTATGCCTCCCCTCCTTGTCGCCTGGGGTCTTGGCGCGTTCATCGGGTACATCCTCATGAACGACTTCCGCCAGGCCATCCTCGCCGACCGCGAGTTCATCCAGATGCTAATCCACGGGCTCATCATCCTCTTGACGCCCCAGGCCGACCTCAACCAGCACTTGCTCATCCTCCCGCGGCGCCTGCGACGGCGGCGAGGCGCTGGCCCAACGAGTCTATTCAGCTAAGCTGTGCCATGCATTTTGTCTTAGACGCACTTGTGCCTGCAAGACCAGCTGTGTGGCGCGCCGCGGCGCCTGCACCGAGCCGTGGCAGACGCAGCTGGCGCCACGCACCCACTCACCAAACATATAAGGCTACCCATCTGCTCCCCTTTTCCACTCCCCCTCTTCTACTCCCCACACCATAGCCAACACCTCCACAATGCGTTCATTCCGCCTCCTCGCGGTCACCTCCCTCCTCGTCCTCGCTGCGCTCGCAGGCGTAAGTCTTGCCCCTCAACTCGCCGCCATGAGGCTGACACCAGGCTCACCCGTTCCCCTCGCCCGAGGCGACGCACAACGCGACGCGCAACGGCACGCAGGAGCTGTACGTGCCGTCGCAGCCATACCGCTGGATGAGCACTGCAGAGGCCCTCTCCACCGCCATCACGGCCGTCGCCTTGAAGGTGGCGCCCGTGCTCGTCCTCCAGCTCTTTGTGTAGAGTATGAGGGATGCCCAACTCGTCCGCCCAGGAACCATGGTGACTCACTGACTCGAGGCGGAGTCGATGCGGGGCCTTTTTGACTCGTTTAGAGCAGCCAATGAAGAATTGGAAAGCGCGCTGCGAGGTCGAGCGCGGGTTCCGCACTGTAGCCGTGGGATTCCCGCGCGCGCAGCTGCGCCAAGCAAGGGATGTGAGAGGAGGTTCAAGTGTAGAGTATGGTGTGATCGGAGAACCGGCGAGATCCGGCTTGCAAAGGTGGAGGTGGAGGGAGATCAGAGCGCTTGGAAAAAGTGAAGATCCCTGGACATGCCTGCTATTGCCTGCCCACCCACTCTGGCCACTCACAAGATACCACTCGAGACATCAGACGACCATGCATCCCATCTCATCTCATCTCATCTCCTCTTAACCCTCTGACCTGCAGAGCGCGAGGTTGCCTCCCCACCTCTCTCTCCTCCTTCCCCTCCACCCTCACCGCCCCCACCATGGCGATCCTCACGCCCACCCCCTCGGCCGACATGGAGAAGGGGCTGCCGCTCGAGGCGGCCTCGCCCTCCCCGCCCGAGTCCTTCGTCGCTAAGAAGTACGACGGCCTGCGCGGCCGCGCCGTCCGCACCATGGACTTTCTGGTCGAGCATGGCGTCGAGGAGCGCGGCACCCAACCCCGCCCCGAGGACGAGCGCGAGCCCCTCGGCTGGCGCTCCTATGTGCCCCAGATCGCCCTCTGGGCCGCCATGAACACGAACATGTTCACCTTTTCCGAGGGCATGGTCGGTGTCCTCCGCTTCCACCTCGACTTCAAGTCGTGTGCTCTCGTCATCATCATCTTTACGTTTGTCATGTGCATCCCCGCCTCGTGGCTCGCGACCCACGGCCCGCGTACCGGCATGCGCCAGATGGTGCAGGCGCGCTACTCGATAGGATACTACCCCACCATGATTATCGGCGGCGCCAATTGCCTCACGTTTATCGGATACCTGGCCCTCCAGTCGATCCTCGGCGGGCAGTGCCTCTCGATTGCGAGCGAGGCCGACATGACCTGGACTGTGGGCATTGTCGTCGTGACGGTTATCTGCGTTTGTGTGAGTCGCGTCTTCCGACAGGTCCAAGCCTCGCCTGGCCCCGCCCCGCTCCGACCTAGTCAGCACGCTAACCTCAGCTCTCCTTCATCGGTCTCCGCGCCCTCCACATCCTCTCCCTCACCACCCTTCCGATCATCTTCCTGGTGTACGTCGTCCTTGTCGGCATCAACGGCGACAAGCTGCACTTTGCGCTCAACGATGCCGCCCAGGCCGCGTCCAAGGTCACGGCCTGGGGTATCCTCGGCTACGGCGCGACCCAGATCGGCTTCACTGCCTCGTACGCCGGCATGGCCAGTGACTTTGTGAGTGGCATGATTGGCCGTCGGCAGTCCTGACGGCAGACCACCCTCCTCCCCGCCAACACCCCGCGCTTCAAGCTCTTCTGCTGCGTCTACTTTGGTCTCTCGATCCCCATCATCGTCCTCCAGCTGTTTGGTGCTGCGTGTGCGCTCGCGGCCCGCTCGATCCCGGCCTGGGACACGGCCGCCCAGATCGGCGCCCCCAACCTCGTCTACACCATGTTTGGCGCCGGCGGCCCCGCCAAGTTTGTCATGGTCCTCTTCTGCTTCAGCGTCACCGCCAACGTCGCCCCGACCATTTACAGCTGCGGCCTCTCGGGTCAGGTCGTCCTCCCCTTCCTCGTCCGCGTCCCTCGCTACTTCCTCGCCATCATCGTCACCGCCATCTACCTCCCCATTGCCATCGTCGGCAGCACCCACTTCTACACCTACATGCTCAACTTCCTCGGCGTCCTCGGCTACTGGACCTCGCTGTACCTCCCGCCCGTCCTCGTCGAGCCCCTCCTCTTCCGCAACCCCGTCAGCACCCTCACCTTCCCCGTCGAGATCTGGAACAAGCCATCCAAGCTCCCCTGGGGCCTCGCTTTTATTGTGTCGGCCTGCTGTGTGAGTATTGTGTTGTGTTGAACGAGTCTAGCCTGGTGTGCCAAACTACGCCGGGCTGCACGACAGCGCGCGTAGTCGTACGTCCTGCGTTATTCGCGCAACCAATTGCGCAATGCGCGTTTGCGGCGCGTGCCAGGCTGTGAATAGAAGCGCAGTACCCGTCTGGTGGCGCGACACCGCCCGACACCTCCACTCGGTGCCTCGCCCGCGTAGACCAATTGGCGGCACGCAGCCTACGCGCTTTCGAGTGCCCGCGGACCCAACGCTGACTCCAGGCCATTCCGGTTTGTGCGGCTGGCATGTCGCAGACGTGGTGGAAGGGCTGGATTGCCCGCATGATTGAGGGATCGTGAGTAGTGACACTGTCTGCGGACGACTTGTTTGCCATTTCTGACGCCTCAGGGGTGACCTCGGTTTCGAGCTGGGATTCATGGTCGTTCTCATCCTCTTCATCCCGCTCCGCTACCTCGAGCGCAAGTACACCGGCCGGTAGAGGATGTTGCTCTAATAATGGTTGGAGTGGTACGATGCTTCTAGATATCTATACATACTACATACATGCGTTATCATGGACATAAATGGTCTAGAACCAGGGCGGAGAGGATAAGGTGCGGAGCGAGAAGCGTGGCGTTGTGGTTGGAGTGAGATGTTTGTGGATGTTGTGAGCATGTGAGCAGCGGGGAGAGAAGATAAGCGGATGGGTGGGACCGAATTGGCGTGCCTGACCGGGGCATTCGACCCGACCTTGTCCGATTACACCCACACTTTCTAAGGGTTCAATAACACCCCAAGTGCCCGTGGGGTATCAAGGGTAATCATGTATTAGGATAAGAGTTGTAATGCGGAGTAGGCAGAGAGGGCGAGGACAAGCGGAGGACAACCAGAGTCCCTGTGGATCGTGAGAACGTGAACTGTTCATCACCCCGCGCGCCAACTGCCTGCTGCGGGCTTGCGGGGCTGCGGCCAGGTTGTCCTGCCAGTGTGCCTCTCCGCGCCGCCTCTCTTCTTCCTCTCCTTGTCACCTCTCCTCCTCTCTCTCTCTCCCTCCCTCTCTCTCTCTCTCTCTCTCTCTCCTCTCCACTCTTACTCTCTCCTCTCTTGCTCTTGCTTCCTTCCCCACACTCCCTTTCCCTCAAGCAGCCATCGCCGTCACCCCGCCATCACTGTGATACACAGTCCTACCATTCATCTCTTGCAACTCCGTGACACCCAAGCGATCCAACATACTCACCCGCTCCACCCACAATCCTTGACCTTCCCTCGCCTCTCTCGCAGCCCAGCCCCCGGCCTGCGCAACTTCCCCACATCCCACACCGTCCTCACCCACATCGCATTCACATCTCCCCTCTCACATGCCTCGCACAATGTCCACAACTTCGTCCTCTCCCTCTTCGAGCTCGAGCTCCCCAGGCACGTCTCCAGTGACCACGCACTCGGCGCTCGACAGCGAGCCCGGCACGCCGTCCGGCCTGGGCCTCAACGTCAAGCTCGACCCCTTTGGGCGTCTCCATGCCCAAGACGGCCCCAGCCCTGCCCCCTCCCTCATCACGCTACACTCGAGCCTCCCGGCCAGCCCAGACCCCACAACGCCAAGCACAGAGGAGGGCGAGCCCGAGTTCTCCCCCGACCCCGCCGACGATGCCCCCACCATGCGGCGGCGCAAGGTGCCGTCCCCGACGATGGCGATGGCGACTCTCGCAAACGGCACCGCCACCCAGACCGCCAAGAAGCCCAAGAAGAAGACGAGCCGGCACAAGAGCCCGCTGCTGGACGCGCTCAAGCTTCCCCAGCTGACCGAGATTAGCATCCCCAAGCCTGTCCAGATCAAGTGAGTGTTGGCGCGGGCAGTAGATGCCGGCCCCCGGGGCGCGATGGGGCGCACGGTCTGTGTGGGGACCGGGGGGACCGGGCGGGCACGCACCCGCGCCGAGGGAGCGCGTGCCGGCGTCACAGCCGGCAGTTCAACTGCCGCCGCTCTTCGGTCCCGATCGTCATGTGCCCTTCGTAACGAGACGAGGCCGCTGACCACAGGTTTGCGCCCCTTCACATTCCGCCACACCGGCGCCTCCAGACGTTCGCAATCCTGGCTTGGACGCTTCTCATGCCCCTCTGCCTCATGCTCTACTTCTACGCATTGTAAGTGGACCGGTCCTGCTGGCCAGGCACCCCCAGCACACGCATCCGCACGTGGGGCTTGGCGCGCGGTGTACGGCCCGCAGGCCGTGTTTGTCTCAGAAACTTAATTGACTCAAGTTCCATTCCAGCCCTCTGGCCATTCCTTATCCCGTACACGATCTGGGCGCTAGTTATCGACAAGGCCCCGTTCAAGGGCGGGCGCCCACAACGGTGGGCGCGTCGCTTCCCACTCTGGAAGTACTTTTGCCGTGAGTCGCAAGCGAGGGTGACACCTGGGTGGAGTGCGCACAGCTGACGGCAGAATATTACCCATGCAGGTGAGCCTTGCGGAGCCGACGGGAGACGCGATGTCTCACCGGTGAGTCACGGCACCCGCTGACACGCAGCATGATCAAGGAGGCAGACTTGCCCGCCGACCGCACGTACGTCTTCGGGTATCACCCCCACGGCATCATTAGCATGGGGGCCGTTGCGACATTTGCGACCGAGTACACAGGGTTCTCTGAGAACTACCCTGGCATCAAGTCGCACCTCCTCACCCTCGGTGAGCTGATGTCTTGACTGTCACACCTAACAGCAGACTCCAACTTTGGCATCCCTCTCTACCGCGAGCTGTTGATGTTCCAGGGCATCTGCTCTGTGAGCAAGCGCAGCTGTAGAAACATCCTCCGGAAGGGCCCCGGCAACGCCATCACGATCGTCGTTGGCGGTGCTGCCGAGTCGCTCGCCGCGCACCCCGGCACGCAGGACTTAACGCTCAGGAAGCGCTTTGGCTTTATCAAGGTGGCGATCCGCGAGGGTGCGCAGCTCGTCCCGGTGTTCTCATTTGGCGAGAACGACGTGAGTAACGGCGCCCGGCGCAGCTGACCACAGATCTACGAGCAGCTCTCAAACGAGAAGGGAACGACAGTGTGGAAACTGCAAAAGGGCTTCCAGAAGGTCTTTGGGTTCACGCTGCCGCTCTTCCACGGGCGTGGCATCTTCAACTACAGCCTGGGTCTCATGCCGTACCGCCACCCCATCGTATCCGTCAGTGAGTACTTGTTGGGCCAGACGATGGACGAGACTCTTGAGTGCGAACTCACACACAGTCGGGCGTCCAATCGACGTGGTGAAGAGCGCCGAACCATCGGACGAATATGTGCAAGAGGTGCACGCGCAGTACATCGAGGAACTGATGCGCATCTGGGACAAGTACAAGGACATCTACGCCAAGACGCGCACGCGTGAGCTGCGGGTCGTGGATTAGCAATATCATAGAACACAAAGTAAGCAACGGATCGACGTGTATAGACATGCATGTATTGTAAGAAGCGTGCAGTGTGCTCACAGTTGGCGTGGATGTGGGCGGCAGATGTCACCAAAGCGAGAACAAACCGTATATCGTGCCGACTGCGGATCCGGGAAAGGTTCGACTCCTGGTCATTCCAGGCACGGGACTTTTGGATGGACAGACCTTTGTTGCCACCCGGGATCAAAATTGTTTCTCAAAATCTCGTTGAGATGGCAAACAACCTCCTCCATCTGTGCTCGCCAGACCACTGCTTCCATCTCACCTCCATCTCCGTCGACACCCAGCAACAATGTCGATGCTCAGGACAGTGTACGTCTCTCGCCTCTCTCTGCAAACGTTTGTGCTGACGCTTTCCCCGATCCCCCCAAACTACATCCTACCCCTGACGCTTCCCACACCTGCCACACCCATTCCGCGCCCTGCCCGACCGACTGGTATGCGTGCAGGAAACCGAAGAACGCGCGTGTGAAGCGTGCGCTCGAGGAGCGCGAGCCCAAGCTCGTCGAGAACGAGAAGACGGCCATCTTTGTGCGCGGGCAGAACACGAGCGACCGGGTGCGCGGGGCTATGGGCGACCTTGTGAGTTGAGGCTGGTTGAGGTGTTTGATGGAGAGGGGAGCGAAGGGGAGAGAGGGAAGTGTCCAACAGCCCTGGGGCAGTGAGATGGTCGAGATGAGCTCTCCACCGCCTCACCGTACCAACATGCAGGCAGCAGCTCGGGTAAGCAGCGAGGGAGTTCGTGGTGGCCCGCAATGCTGCCCTCCTACGCTCTCCTGCACCTGCATCGCACGCTCGCTTCGCTCCTTTTACCCAAGCGCACGCTCTCCCCGGTGCGAGCGAAGCGAGCACATTGGACTTGCGCTAACCGTAGTACGCCCTCAAGCGCCCGAAGGCGATCAACTTCTCCAAGAAGAACGCCATCCACCCGTTCGAGGACGCCTCGTCCCTCGAGTTCTTTGCGCAGAAGAACGACGCCGCGCTCCTCATCACGGGCCTGCACTCGAAGAAGCGCCCGCACGACCTGATTTTCACGCGCATGTTTGACGGGCGGGTGCTCGAGCACCTCGAGCTCGGCATTGACGAGTTCACCGCCATGTCCGACATCCCCGGCTCCAAGGCGAGCGTGGGCGTGCGCCCGCTCATGGTCTTCCACGGCGACCTGTTCGACACGCACCCGCGCTTCACGCAGGTCAAGTCTCTTCTGCTCGACATGTACCAGGCGCACCACGACCCCGGAGTTCCGCTCATGGCACTGGAGCACGTCATCTCGGTGACTGCCGGCCCCGCGTCGGGCGACCTGGACGCCGAGGGCGCCGTGCTCCCCAAGATCCACGTGCGCGTGTACACGCTCAAGCTGCTCGCGTCGGGGTCGCGCGTGCCCCGCGTCGCGCTTACCGAGATGGGGCCGCGGATCGACCTGAGCATCCGCCGCCACGAGGAGGCCGACCCCGAGACGCTCAAGGCCGCCATGCGCCGCCCCAAGCTCTCCAAGCACGACCAGGCGTCTGGTCTCGGCAAGAAGCGCAAGAACATCGAGACGGACGACATGGGCGACAAGATTGGCCGCATCCACATCGGGACGCAGGACTTCAGCAAGCTCCAGAGCCGCAAGATGAAGAGTCTCAAGATTGGCCGCAAGGAGCGCAAGCGCGAGGCGGCCGCCGAGGCCATGGACGAGGACGACGAGTAGGGTGTTGTACACTATGCATAGAGTGCCGTGGGCTGTGGGCAGGGGGCAGCGGGCAGGGGGCAGTGGGCGAGGTGTAGATGGCAGTGAAGAAGATCAGAGTGGCCTGGGGAGGGGAGGGTCATGACGTCAGGGATTGGTTGGTGGTGATGTTCGCTGGTGACTCCACTTCTGCTCTCTCCTCCTTACTCTCAACTCTACTCGCCAACGCTACTCAGACCAAACCTCCAGCCATGGCCTGGCAAGCGCCCTGGCAAGCCCTCCGGCCGGCCCTGCGCCCCGCCGCGGCCCTCCTCACCGCCCGCCTCTCCCTCTTCAGCGGCTTCAGCACCTCGTCCACGGCCTTCAACTCGAACATCCAGACGACGTGCTCGCGCTGGATCGTGCGCGAGGCGCACCCCTCCGCGCCGCGCGAGTGCCCCACCCCCCTCGTCCTGCTGCGCACGCCGGGCCTCTCCTTCCCCGCCGCGCAGGCGCAGGACGACTGGCGCCAGTGGGCCGACATGTTCTCCATCCGCGGCTACACGACCGTGCAGGTCGACGTGTCCGTGGCGACCAGCAGCCACCTCGTCGGCGTCGAGGAGCCCGAGGGCGGGGCGGAGGAGGCCGCCATCTCGGGGCCCGTCAAGCAGGCCGCGAGCGCGCTCAACGACCAGCTCCGCCTCCTCGCCATCCCGTATGCGCCCGTGATCATCGCCTCTGGGCCCGGGTGTTTGGTCGCGCAGGCGTACGTCTCCGACTATCGGGCGAGCGGGCTTGTGCTGATCGAGCCGCCGCCCGATGAGGATCCGCGCGGCGGCGGCGTCGGCGTCGCCACGGGCGGGGCCAAGGCCGCGGGGGGCGAGGCGAGCAAGCCCTTTGCGTGGCCCAAGTTTGGGTTTGAGCCGCGCTTCCCCATCCTCGTCATGGCCGATGCGGCGGGGGAGGGGGCGGTGCGCGCCTCCCGCCTGGGAAGGGAGGCGCTCGACTCGCCTGGCGGGCGCGGCGTCAGCGTCATGACCATCAAGGACGGGGTGCGCGGCGAGGGGACGCGTATGGTGAGTTCGAGTACCAGGCAAGCTGACCCCAGGACGTGGAGCGCTGGCTCGACTGGAGCGGATACTAGGCAGCGACGTGTGCTTCATACTGCTCCATACTACTGAGACTACTGGACAATCTTAGGCGACAAAGTCGAGGTCAGTGTCGAGGGCTGCTGTCAGCTTCACGCGCAGGACAAGGACATGACGAGGAGAGGGACCCCTCGGGATCGGGCGACTCACGGTGGCACGCCGACAGCTGCGGCTTCTGCGTGTAGCCGCCCTCGACCATGGCCTTGCGCACGGTCTGCAGGAGCTCGATGTAGCTCTGCTCGGGCTTGTTCGTGAGCGCCTTGACAAAGGCGTACGACATGGCGCCGGTCGCCTGGCCCTCCTCGGTGGTGTCGGCGGACTGGAGTCAGCGTGCTGCGAGGGCGAGGGAGGGACGTGGCTTCCCACGCTACCGCTCGGCTGCGGCCCCAACTCACAGTCTGGTCGTCCTTGCACCCCGACCACGAGATCACGTCGGCCTCGCTCGTGTTCTGCTGGCGGAGGAGCTCGCCCGCCTGCTTCTCCTTGAACATGGACTTGGCAGCGCCAAAGAGGCTGCTCATGGCCGTGCCCGTGTTGCCGTCCTTGGCATAGCCCATGCCGGCCTTGAGGAGCGCCTTGGCGCCGTCGGCGGCAAAGTTGGGCTCCTTGACTGTGCCCTTGGTCGAGTACATGTAGGGCAGGTTCATGGCGCTGCCCGAGTGGCACGCGTCAAAGATGGCCGTGAGGCGGCAGCCCGCGGGCAGGGGCTTGACCATGCGCTCGTAGATCTCCATGTCGACGAGCATGCCCGCCTGCTTGAAGTCGAGGGGGCAGATGGCCTCGCCGAGCCCGTCCGCCTCGGCCTTGTTGTCCACCTCGACCTGGACGCCGTGGCCCGAGCTGCCGTCAGTGTTTGGGCATGAGGCTGCAGCCCGGCGCCACTCACTAGTGGAAGAACAGCGCGTCGTCCTTCTTCGCGCCCTCGACGAGCCAGCTCATCCAGCGCTGAATGTTGGCCTTGGTGGGGAGGAGGTTGGTGTCGTTCTGGTCGTCCGTGAGGATCGTCACGTCCTGGTCGTACCCGTGCTTCTCTGCGTGTCAGCGGGTGCTCTCCTCCATCTCGCCGTCCTCCTGCGCTGGAGCGATACCCGCTCGGGCGTTGCCCTCGCCAACTCACGAAGGAACGCCTGCAGGTTCTTGACGTCGTTGATGCACCCGCGCAGCTCGCCGTCCTGCCCGCGGTAGTTGATGCCAATAAGCAGCGCGCGCCGGCGCCCCGAGCAAGCCGAGTACTGGAACTTCTGCTTGTGCATGGCAGCCGTGTCGGTCGGCGGGCGCCAGTTGGGCCGGCCGATGCCCGCGTGGTTGCCGCCGCCGAGCTGCTGCTGGTGCTGAGCGGGGTTGAGCCCGCCCAGGTCAACGTTCCCGCCCGGGCGGTAGTTGGCGTAGGCCTCAAAGTCCTCGCCCGCGTCGTTGTTGGGTCTAGGCGCGTGCGGCTGCTCCAGGTGGTGCTGGCCCAGGCCCTGCGGCTGCTGGGGGCGGCCGCCACCACCAAAGCCGCCGTGCTGCTGGCTCGGCATCTGGCCCTCGAAGCGGCCGCCCTGCTGGTGCTGACCACCCATCTGGCCCTCGAAGCGGCCGCCCTGCTGGTGCTGGCCACCCATCTGGCCCTCGAAGCGGCCGCCCTCCTGCTGCGGGCGCTGGCCAAACGTGCCCTGTTGCCCGCCAAAGCCGCCGCCGCCGCCGCCGCCAAACTGCTGCTCCTGCTCGAAGCGGCCGCCGCCGTGCTGCTGGCCGTGCTGCTGGCCCTGCCCGAAGCGGCCACCCTGCTGGAAGCCGCCCTGGGGCATCTGGCCCGCAAAGCCGCCCTGCTGGGGCGGCGCGCCCGGCGGGCGGTTGTACGACTGCTGCTGGTCTGGCGTCAGACCAAACGGTCGGGTGGGGCGGGGGAGGCCAGTGTAGCACTCAGCGCTGGGACACGCACCGTTGTTGTAGTAGCTCATGCTGGCGGATGGGAGACGAAGAGAAGAGAAAGAATGGTTGTGAGGGGTTGGGAACTGCGGCGCGGCTGTGACGCGTGATCGACGCCCGATCGCCAAGCGAGGACAGGGAGGGCGGAACGTGGCTATTGGACCAATACCGCGCACTGCGGGTATGCCCGCGCCACTTCGTCACAGCACATGCATGTATCTGAGAGCGTGGGAGGTTGCGATGCTGCGACTGGGAGTGTGCCAAGTGCATCGAGATGGGCGCGTCTGGTGGATGCACTGACACAGCTGCTGGCCGACGCGCTGTGGCGCGACCCGACGCGCGGACGCGTCGTCCGTGCACAGCAACATGCACCCCACAGCGGGGTTCTCACAACGGCGATCTGTACAATGAAATGCATGGTATGATACACTACGCGCGCTGGTGCATCCGCGCATCAAGCTGATCTTTCAAATGCTTCGGCGCGCGCACGATATGTGCCGCTGGGGGTGGCGGGCGTCTCTTGCGCGGCGAGGGTCCCGGCCGTGCCTCGGCTTCACCGTTGCCGTTGCCCTCCTGCTGGGCTGGGTAGTTCTCCACCCTACGTTCGTCGTGCTCCCTCACGCGCTCGCGGTCCCGTGGTGCCGGCGAGAACGTGTACGGCTCGTACATCGGGTGGGACGAGTACGCGGGCGGCGAGTACGGCGGGTACCCCAGCTCGGGGAAGGCGGGGTACAGCGCCGGTAGGGGGTCCTGGCCGGCCGGTGAGAGGTCGGGCACGGTGAGGGGGCGGCGGCGGTGCGGTGTCGCCGGCGAGCCTTCGAGGGGCGCAGCTGGCGCGAGGGTCAGGCGGAGGGGGCTGGGCTCCGTCGCCGGTTAATCTTCTGGCCACGGGAGAGGAGTTCGAGGTCGCGGTGGGCGAGCTCGAGGCCGTCCTGAAGGCCGAGGTCACCGTTCATGTGCAGGTGGTCCTGACTGTCTGCTTCCGGGATGGGCGGCATATGGTCGATGATGGGAGGGACTGTGCCGTCCATCGACAGGTCGACTCCCATCTCCAGGGCCTGCAGACCGTCCACGTCCATGCCCTCGAGCCCTGCCAGCGGATAGAGAGGGAGGGTGGGCACTACAGCCCTCGCCATGCGCGCGAGGAAGTCGTTGGTTGTCGGCTGGCTCGAGGCCGAGCGGGAGCGCGACGAGCTTTCGTCGGACGAGTACCCGCGCACGCTGTCGCCATCCGAGTCGATCTCGCGCTCGCGCGGCGGGCGAAAGCGGATAAAGATGGGTGCGCTGGGTTCGCGGGAGTCGGTAGAGGTGCTGGCGTTTGTGTTCGCGGGGGCGTCTGTCGTGGGCACGTTGGCGCCGTTGGAAACGAGCCGCTTCCGCTTCTTGTTTGCGGCCGCGGCGGCGTGGATCTCCTGGACAAGCGAGGCACTCTTCCCGCCACCCGGCTTGGGTCGCAGCGCCGGCCGCTTGCCCTTTCCTTTGCCCTTGCCTCCCGCCGTGACGGGTGCGGTGTCGGCATCGACGGCAGGCGCCTTGCCCTTGCCCTTGCCATTTCCGCCCTTGCCCCCGCCAGGCTTGGGCCCCGGTTTCCGCCCCTTCTTTCGCTTGCGTTTGATGCCCAGCCGCTCGCACCGCTGGTCCTCCAGCCACTCCTCCCACTCCGCGGTGAGCGGGGGCGCGACGATGTCCTCGGCCATGTTGACGAGGCGCACGCGGTCGAACGGCGGATCTTCCCGCCCCTTCTGCTCGACGTACCGTTCGACGTAGTGCTGCACTGTCTCGCCGGGGAGCAGTCCCTCGCCTTCCGCTCGTGGCCGGGCCGCGGAGGCATACTGGGAGACTTGTATCGCCAAGTGTCCCAGGCCGAGCTCCTCAAGGTGGCTCTTGCAGTTACACTTGTCGGCGCACACAGGGCAGATGAACGACCGGCTCTCCACTTCAAAGTCGAAGTAGTAGTATCTCCTGTCAGCCAGACCTTGCACCGGGCTTACCGTTTGCAACACGATTCGCAGAACAAGTTCTTGCACTCCGGGTCCATGTTGCGACAGCGCATTTTGGGACGCTCCGAGCGCCGGCGGCACTGGTGGCACGTGCCCCGCGGCAGGTCCAAGTACTTTTTCTTGGCTCCTGGCTCATCTGGAGGGCTGGGGCTTGGAGGCTCAACCTCAACTACCTCCTGGGCAACCGTCTCAGGCTCCTCCTCGACGTCGACCCGTGCCTCCTTCCACCGGAAGTCGGGTCCGACGCCACCCACCACAGCTTCCTCGCCATCCGCTAGCTCTCCCGTCCCCCAACCGAAGCGCCAGCGGCGCTCCTCCCCCTCCGCCCAGGACGTACAGTCGATGTACTCCCCTGCGTCGATCGCGCGCCGCACCGCGCGCTCCGTGCGCACCTCGATGGCCGCGAGGACCTGCTTCTTGCCCGGGGGTGGTAACGAGACAACATATCCGTACCGGTCGCGACGTTCCACGAACTTGGCTGAGCGCCGAGCGCGTGGTGTTGGTCGTGCGGGGGGTTCGGCGATGGTCGCGGCGCCAAAGATGTCCAGCTCGGCAAGAAGCGACTGGTTTTCGAGCATGCGCTGGCGACGCAGGCGCTCGTCTGTCGTCAGCAATGTGGAGGAGCAAACAACTTACAGTCTTCGTCGTCGTCTGAGCCCTCCGCTGCTGATGTCATGCCTGGATGTGTGGAGGTCGAGCGGGACGGGCGTGAGGCACTGCGCGCACGTCTTGCGGCCTCGGTGGCGGGGCCGGGTCCCGCTTCGGGGTGGTCGTGAATCTGAGCTATTGGGGGCCGTGGGGATGTCCCGTGGGAGCCCCCGGCCGAGGATGCGTCCTCGGCCGTCATGATTGTGGTTTGTTTACAAGTTCCCACAGCGCGAGGGCGGAGTGTTGGGTGCAAAAAGCGGGTCCAGGGCGATGCACAAGAGGCGTAGCGGGGACCTTGAACGCTAGAAGAAGCAACAGATGCGTGAAGAAGGCCAATGTCGACTTTGAACTGATGTGAGGTGGAATGGATGTTGTGAAAGTGAGCGCGATGATGCACCAAGCTTCGTGGAGTGGAAACGTCACGTGACAGTCGTTGGGTGGCAAACTTGTACCTTGGGCGCTGATCGCCTGTTGTTCCCTCCACCTCGCCACTCCGCACCCCCTCCAACGCCGACACCACGATGCTGTGCTCAATGCTCAATCCAAAAGTACATGCAACCTATCTAAAATCCACGCAAGATGCAATCCCTAGCAACTTTCTACTGCGACCACGACTCCATGCCGACGTACTCGACACCCTCCTTGCCCGTAACCTCGCCCATGACGAACGCGTCCGGCTCGCCCGACTCGCGCAGGCTCTTGAGCGCGTCCTCGAGCTGGTCGCGGCCGACGATGATGACCATGCCAACACCGCAGTTGAACGTGCGCGCCATCTCGGAGGGGGCGATGGCGCCGGCCTCCATGACCCAGCGCCAGAGGGCGGGGAGCTTCCACGAGTTGAGGTCGAGCTTGACACCGAGCTTGTCGCTGCGGCCGGCAAAGACACGAGGGATGTTCTCGGTGAAGCCACCGCCGGTGATGTGGCTCATGCCCTTGAAGAGCTTGGCGTGGATACCGGGGAGGAGGGGCTTGATGTACAGGCGAGTGGGGATGAGGAGCGAGTCGCCGACGGAGATGGTCTCGTCCCAGGGAGCGGGGGAAGCGAGGTTGAGGCCCTTGAGGGCGACGACCTTGCGGATGAGCGAGAAGCCGTTCGAGTGGGGTCCCGACGAGGGGAGACCGATGAGGACGTCACCCGCCTGCATGTCCTTGCGGGGGAGCATCTCGTCGCGCTCGGCGGCGCCGACGGCGAAACCGGCAAGGTCGTAGTCGCCCGAGTGGTACATGCCGGGCATCTCGGCGGTCTCACCGCCGATGAGAGCGCAGCCCGACTCGAGGCAGCCCTGCGCGATCCCGGTGACGACGTCGGTGGCGATGGGGACCTCGAGCTTGGAAGTGGCAAAGTAGTCAAGGAAGTAGAGGGGCTCGGCACCCTGGACGATAAGGTCGTTGACGCACATGGCGACGAGGTCGATGCCGACGGTGTCGTGCTTGTTGTGCTGGAGGGCGATGCGGAG